>JASCNY010000004.1:600589-832355 GCA_031771845.1 Yueomyces sp. D-C8-1
CACTGCAGTGATGTGAATTGTGTCCCTTTCTCTAGTTCTTGATGAAGAAATGGAGTAGAAACGTGGTTGAATCCTTGGGATAATTTCAACAAGTAACTCCCAAGGAACATTACTCCATGGAATGGCATCAGACAGGTTCAATACAGCATCTGCTAAATCAAAGTATTGTGAAGTTATATTAGTCTGGAACAAGTTTTTATCCTTTGAAAGTTTTTCAGCCAAAGCTTTTGCATTTTCATTTGGTGCATATTGGCTCAATTGACTCAGAACTTGTCTCGAGATAGGACCGGAAATTTCCATATAATATCTAATGGCAGATTCCACTGTAGTTGGACATGGGAATGGCACACTTATTGTTGGATCTAGAGGGCGTAAGTCAAAAGTCATGTTGGCTGTTAAACCAAATGCATGCATGAAAAGTTTAACCTTTTCATCAGAATTTGAAGGAATTATACCTAGATGATCACCTGTTTCGTAGGTCAAATTTGCACCTGAGATATCAAACTCTGCATGTATACAGTTTCTATCATTTGATTTGAATAGTTCATGAGATGACTTTATCTGAGATATGAAGGGATATGATTGGCTGAAAGGACCCTGTTGTTTGCCTGATGAGTTGAAAGTTATTTTATCAGTCTGAACATATTTTTCAGATAATTCTCCATGATAAACTGCATCTGATGGAGAGTCTAGAATATTTAATTTGAAAGAAGCTTGGGCTGCAGTTTTTTTCTCATCTAAATTCAATGAAGATTGTAACTCGGTAAGAGTTTCTTCTAACCATGCCAAATAATCCTCATTGGTGGAACCTTTCCCATCATCAGCCTGACCTAGAGAAGACACTATATTACCGCCAGCAGCAAGTAATTTCTTGTGAACCTTTTGGGCAGCACCGTTGAAAAATTCGTAATTAGAGTTACCTAAACCAAAAATGGTGAAATTTAAGCCGGACAAATCAATCTCATCGACCATTTCAAGGTAATCTTCAAAATTAGCCGCATTATCTGGGAACTCACCTTCACCATATGTAGAGACAAAGAACGATACGCAAGTACCCTCTGGCAATTCATGTAACGTCTGGAAATCGTATTTCTCCACATCTGCGCACAGAACATTCAAACCGAATTTATTGCGCAATTCTTTGGAAAACTTCTTGGCATAATCCTCAGCAGTACCAGTCTGAGAAGCATAGAACACGGCGTAATCCTTCCCATTCGACTGGAACGCTTCCACAATATCAGTGCTGTCACCGGCAGCTGTTAAACCTGCGTCGCTGGAAGACAATAATTCACTCAATGAATCTTTGTAGTGGTACACCACGATCAGCACCACGAATGCAGCAATGGCAATGGCATCTGAGTTATGCATGCTCGTATGGTTTAAAGTATGATATTATTATTTTTTTTTTGGCAAAACTTCAATTAGAGAACCTCATAAAAAGAAGAAGGCTAATTAAACTACCGAAAGCAAAGGAGCCACAGGCACTTTTGCCCTCTTATATCTCGTTATATACCTAATCCCATCCCTCAATGAGCCTTAAATACGTTATTATCCTGTCTATACCAGAATTTTTCACTTCGTATAATTCTAATGAGCATAAACGAGCTCGCTAAACGAATTCGAGGTCGGCAGGAATTCGCGCCGTTTTAGGAAACCTTTGCGGCGCACGCTAAACGAGAATTCAAGATCTCGAAAAACGTCATTTGAAGAATGTATAAGAGAAGGGAACTTGCAGAACGTTGAAAGATGTTGAAGAAGGATGACTGTGGACGGCTGTGCTCAGTACTTCAATGGCGTCTTGATGTACGACCAGAACTGTTCGATAAATTGTTTCTGTTCTTGCTCAGTAGCACCGCCTCTGACGGCCAAATGACAACGTTGCTCGACATTTGCGTCCCAATGGCCTGGGTTACCGCCGACCAGTACACCGCCGGCTTCTGCTAGGATACACCACCCGGCAGTGACATCCCATGGCCATGGACCGCCTTCCCAGTAGCAGTCTGACTCGCCTGTTGCTGTGAGACATATGTTCATTGCTGCGCTACCTGTTGTTCTGAAACCATGGGCCATTCCGCCAGATTCTTTCAATAGGTTACGCAACATGTCCATCTTGATGTCGAAGTTTGAATTGGGCTCATCCTTGCGCTCAGCACCTGCTTCGAAGGAGATGAGGGCTTTGGGTAGAGACAATGGTCTGGGTGCCACCTCGATTTTGGTGCCGTTCAAGAATGCACCATTTCCCTTCGATGCATGGTACATGTCATCAAGGGATGGGTTGTACACCACACCAACCACTGGCTTCCGATTTTCCGTTATACCAACAGATGTACAATAGTAAGGATAACCGTGGATGAAATTCAAAGTACCATCAATGGGGTCCACGATGAAAGTTGGTTTTTCGGTCAACTGCGTAACACCCTTCTGATAAGTCTCTTCACCGATCATGTCAAACGTAGGATAATTCTTCTTGACAAATTCTCTTATCAACTCCTCGACTTTCTTGTCCATTGCAGTGACCAAATCTACGGAATTTACCTTATTTTCATAGTTTTCCAAATAATTGGCAGAAGTTCTCTTCAACAAAGGACCAATTTCCTCCTTTAAAAGTCTGACAATGGATTGTTCAATTTTTTTGAGTTCTTCTTGAGATAGCGCCATTGATATAATGCTGTTGGTTGCTTTTATTTTGCACTCTTATGGATAATTCAGAAACTTTTCTGAGTAAAAGTATCACTTGGCGTGCTTTTGTATTTTATTTCCTGGGTATTTTTATGACTTGGAAACCAAATAAGACCAAGAGTTTGAAAGCTGTGGCAAAATCGTGCCATTCTGCTCATTTATTTATACCTGCAACTTGGATATTGGCCTCCCAAATGCCACCGGAAAGGCGTTCTCCGGCCTTAATGCACGAGCTGACCAGACTCTAATGGTTACAGCTTTCAGAGACACTTTCGATCAATGCAAAGGTCATGAATAATTTGACGCTTTGTTGACCAATTGGTGGAATCTGGAAGCGTTTGTTATTATCTTTTGAGTTTGCATTGTTCAGTGGCGAGATTTCAGTTAAACATGAGCGTGAGATTGATCACCAACAATATGCTAAACATCACTGGAACGAAATTTGCGATCGTGTGGGCTAGAAGATCTCTAAGCTCGGTTGCTGAGCAAGCTTTGAAGCAGAATCTCAAGCTAACCTTGTTCTCAAAACCAGAATGTAGCTTGTGTGTGACGGCAAAGACAAACATTGACGCTGTTCTTAAGCAAGTGCCTGATGAAGTACGACTGGTGAAGGGTTATGATGTTGTGGATATCAGTAAGCCAGGGAATGAAGAATGGTGGAGTAAATATCGTTATGATATACCAGTTCTACATATTGAAGATATAAAGACTGGGAGTACGGAGAAGATATTCCATCATATAACGCAAGCCAAAATGATCAATGGCTTGCAAAATATAGTGTTGCAGACCAAAAAGCCATGAATTTTAAATTATGAAGTGCAAGGTATCTTTATTTCGTTCACAATATCAGTAGACAAACCCCTGGATGGATTTTATTGATGTAAAGGAATGGCCGCCATACTCTTTAAATTACTTCTCCTCTCCAAAGAATTGGTATTCAAATAAATTGGTAATCATGATCTTGATTTTCTAGCTAATGGAGAGTACAAAACTTGTGGATGATGTATGAAGAATTTAATGTCTCACAATTTCCGCCTACGCTTTTTGGGTATATTCAATTTCTCATTCATACTATCATCGGATAACAGTATTTTCTTTTTGACCCTCTTTTGAACTTTATGAGACATTGGTTCTCGTTTGGTTAATTCTCTGACTCTCTTAGTGCTGACTGAAGGATCTGGAGTTTCCGAGCCTTGACTCATTGAAGATGAAAGGTCAAATTCATCAAGAACATCTAATGATTGCTTTATTTTAGAGGTTGCCTTTGCTGTATTTCTCTTTACCTTTGTCTTCTCGATTCTTGGTATTGGTGTTTGTGTTTGTGTTTGTAATATCTCAGGGTTTTTTTGCAATTCAAGCTGACCGTTGTAAGTTGGCACTCTAGTTTCATGCCTGTTTTCGTTATTTTGTTCAGATGTGGCAAACTGTGAACTCAAAGGTATAGAAGCTTCTTCTTCAATAGGAATTTGCCTCTTTTCGGTTTGTCCAGTTTTTTTGAGTTTATCAGTATTTTCCCTTTTTCTGTGATTATCAGTATACTGTTTCTTCTTATTGGTGTTAGAAATCTCATTTTCTTTTCTTGAAATTTGTTCTTTTAAACTCTTTATCTCTTTGCGTAGAGTTGTCTCAGTTTCAGTATAATAATCTATTTTTTCTTTCAGTGAAATCTTTTCGACTGCACAATCCATTTTATGTGCTTCTAAATCACATATTTTTTCCTTTTGTTCAATAACCTGGGTAACAAGGTTTTTATGCTCTTGATTTCCATTCTCCTTTGCTGTTTTCTCATTTTGAAGTAGTTGTTGTAAGCTTTTCTTCTCATCTTCCAACTCAAGATTAGTAGCTTTCATCTCTAATAGTTCAAGGTTAATTTTATGCAATTGTTCTTGTAGTTTTGATATAGTTTGCCGGGAAGTGAGTTTTGTATCTTCATCCTTTTTCATTGTAGCCTCTATATTACTACATGTCTGCTTCAAAATTTCTTTTTCTGAGTTTAGTGCTTCAATGATTGATGCCTGTGCGCTTATTTTATTCTCGAAGTTCGATATCAATGTCAAGTTTTCACTCTTTAGTTGTGAAACCTGTAGCTTGAGGTCAGAAATATCTTTCGATAGTGCATCCTTCTCAGATTCTAAAGTTTCCTTCAAATTAACGATATTCAGATTTTGATTTTTCAAATCTGATAATTGACTATTTGCTTCATCTAATTCTGCTTCTTTGGTACCCAAAGTTGTTAGAATATGTGTCTTCTTTGAGGTTAATTCATGCATTTGCAGCTCTAGATCCTTAATTTTTACCTCATATTCATTACTTTCCTTGATATCCTTTGCAATGGTTTTCAGGGACTCATTTAACACATTTGTGTATTCAATAATGGTTGATTTATTGTTTTCCAAAGATTCTTCTGTATTCCTACTTATATCAACAAATTTTGCTTCTAGGACTTCCTGTAGCTGTCTAACTTGTTGTGAAACAGTATTCAATCTATCTTCTGATGCAGATGTATGATTCGCTAATGAGTTTTTTATCTTTTCAGAAAACTCGTCTTTCAGATAAGTCTGTGTATGTGTTAGATCCAATGAATTTTTATCAAGCTTTTGGATACTTATATTTTTGAACTCGTCAAACATCTCTTTATTATTGTCAAATGAAGTTTTGCCATTATCTTCAATCAACTTCGAAAAAGTTTGTTTGATATCTACGTTGACCAGTGTATTTATGAGGTCTTTTAAACTCTCGATATTGTCTTTGAAGCTTTTCTCGACATCTTCCTTGTTAGAGATTAATTGTTCCTTAAATTTAATCTGGTTTGTAGAAATTTCTCTTAGCAAGCCATCATTTTTCAATTTTTCTTCAGTTAGTTGGCCTGAATAATCATCGAGCTGTTCTTTTAAGAAGGATATTTCTTTATCTTTTTTATCTAGTTCTGTGCCACTATCTTTTTTCCAAACGTTGAAATCTTTCAGATTTATTTTCAGATTCTCGATATCTTTTTGGTAAGTTAAAAGTTTATCTTTTATTATTTTATTATTCAACTTAAGATCTTTGATGGTAGTATCGTCGAGTTTATGTTTTTCAATCAAATTTGTTGATTTTTCATGCATTATATCTAAGAGATTTTTGTAGTCATTGAAAGTTAATTTGAGTTTTCTAGTTTCCAATTCATGAGAAGATATTTGTGAGTTTAATTTTGCATTTATAGCTTGTTGTTGTTGTAAATCATATTTTAACTTACCACAAATTCTTTGTGTATTGGTAAATGCATTTAAAAGGACTTCGTTAGAGTTTGAAGACCCATTAGAAATTTCATTAATGATATTTCCATCTACAGGATTAAGATTTTGGTTCTTAAGAGACGGCATATTATCTCTATTAGCATCATCCATTCCATTGCGTCTAGAATATGCTTCCTGTGGCGAATTTGTTTCTTGTTGGGAATGTTTCCCCTCATCTCCTCCAGGGACATCTCTTATTTCTGTAATCTCTAATTCACTCTCATCAGTGTCGACTCCATTTCTATCTCCCTTACTACCTTTCTCATTACCTCTTGATTTATGTTTGGAAGAGACTCTGGAGTTATTCGATGTGACAGACCTATTGTCCATTGTAGCTTCTTTAACAGGTAACTTATCAAGATCGAACGTTTTGGCCATTTTTTCAATATCAAATTCAGTGGTATCACTTATATCTTTGAGCAAAAAATCCTTATCTTCTACTTGAGTCCCTCCATCAGGGAACATTCCTTCCATCAACGAGGAGTTCTCCTCATCGGTAATCGTAGAGTCATTCTGAGTAATCCTCTGATCTCTCTTGAACTTCATAAAGATGTTGTTGCTTGGTTTGAACCCCAGAGAAGTATCTCTAAAGAAGTTTGACATCTCGGGTAAGCAAAACCTTCTTTCTTTCAATTTTTACCTCTAAGGAAGATGAAACCCTGTTCCTTCCTAATTCTTGCCTCTAAGGAAACTCAACCTCCCAATTTCAACTACACTACTACGACCGTCAATAAACCTCTTTCCAGCCACCAATTTGCAAGCCAAAGCGTGTCTGAACTTTGCTATTTCACTATGAAAAGTGGTATTTAAAGTCGAAAGTTCACCATTTAGCCGCCGTCCCTTTTATACTCCGCGGTTAGCCGCCGACCTCCCCGGCAAATCGCGGGGCGCGCTACCCGGCCAGCGGGATTTCGATTTATATATAAAGGAGCTGAGATCGAACTTCCTTCTTCAAAATTTCATCTCACTTTGGCGAAATCCATTTTGTTTGTGAATAAAATAAAGGCATGCCCTTCTTGATCTTTTGGGAATGTCTCAGGAGCGTTCGTAATTATGAGCGTCTGTGATACGTCGACGTATTCACCGTAAAAGAATTATGGGACTGCACGTAGTGAGAATGTGTCCAATATTCCTGTAGAGGACATAAAGTTTTAGGTATGACGTGGAAATAGGTTCCTAATCTGTTAAATTCGTTTTAAACCGTCCCGTGACTCGAGGTTCTCGGATTAATTTCATTCCAAAATGTCTGTCAAGGATAATTACGTCTCCTGTTATGGATCAACGTACTCCTGAGTTCAGCTCAATTTGACACATTCTTCTGTATTTAAAAGTAACGATAAATTAACGTAAAGTAAAATTTTCGAGGTTCCGTATGGAATCAAATTAGCTTTGACAGAAAATTTGGACTTCCCAGCGGATAAAAGCACTACCGTCCAAGAGGTTGGATTTAATACGTACAATTTTGAGGCATTGAAGCACTGAACTCTGTATATTCCCTTTGCAATGCCATTGAATCGATTCACGTTAAATTTTCCAGACGATAGCATCTTTGGTATAAATTCAACTTCGAGGAAGTTTAGAGTACCAGATGTCATCTTCTTGGTTGTGATTCTTCTGGTTAACGTTCCAGTATACTTTCAAGAGCCCTTCGAAAGACTCTTTTATATCAATGACATGACAATTGCCCATCCATATGCTGAACACCAAAGAGTCAGTGATACAGTGTTATTCGTCATATCCTATATCGTTCCCTCTCTGGTTATTGTAATGATGACTTTTATATTAGCAGACCCAGTTCATAGAAAGTATTTGCTGTACATCTCAATGTTAGGTCTATCAATGACGTTCTTCTTGAACACACTGATCACCAATTACATCAAAAACTGGATTGCCAGATTGAGACCAGATTTCTTAGCCAGATGCATCCCAAGGGAAGGTTTGTTACCAGACACATTGTATTCAGCAGCTGAAGCCTGTACTACCAAAAATCGTGAGAGGCTTCTTGAAGGGTTCAGAACTACACCATCTGGCCATTCAAGTGAAAGTTTTGCAGGTTTAGGATTCTTGTATTTATGGCTATGTGGACAATTATTAACTGAAAATGAGAATGTCGGTATATGGAGAAAAATATTGGCATTGCAACCGTTGTTGGGTGCATCGCTGGTGGCAATTTCTAGAACCCAAGATTATAGACATCATTTCATCGATGTCATGATTGGTTCCCTCTTAGGTTACTTTATCGCCTATAACACATATTTGAGATATTTCCCTAAGATCGACTCTGAGACTCCTTTTAAACCATTGATGGACGATTCCGACGTAGTTCTTGAGGTCGCTCAGGAACACCAACCAATCCCAGATGAGGAATACGGTGAAGGTGTGATGTAAAATATGAACTACCACTCAAACTGTACGCTTCAATCGAAGCACAAGAACGATATAATTATTTATTTCAGTCATAGAGTACTTCATTTCATCCATAATTAATAATATTATATATCTATACAATAATCTTTTGTGACATCTCATCTCTTGTTAGTAAATTTGAATTTTAAAAGGTCAATAAATGGAGCTACAAGAACCCAAAAATAATGATTTTTACACTGTTTTGATCTCAAAAAAAATCTCTATGTGTTTTCTCAAATATTGGGGTCTTTAAAGCTTTGAATAGCCAAAATATACAACACTTCTATCTTTCAAGAACATTTTTCTATCTAATCTTAAAGTTTCCTTTATATAAGCAACCGGAGTTTTCATTAGTGAAAAAATATCAAATTTCACTAACACCAATAAAGCAGCTCAAGTAATAGATATGAGGACTTTCTATACCTCGTATATAGCTCAATTACTCCTAAATGAATGACTTAAAAGAGCCTGATCCAAAAAGACTCAAAACTGAAGAGAATGGGGTGGAATCGGCAAAGATTGAAGAAGATCCAAATGCCTTGAAGTTTGAAGAATTTAAAGATTTGAGGAACTTCTTCTCCCAATTAAACACTTTCTACACATTCTTATTATGCAGAAAACATGTAGTTCCTACTTATAAGACCCTTTCAATGCAGGTTCAAAAGGCTTTGAAGCGAGAAGTGACAGAATTAGATTTTGCTAAGATATCAGTTATAATGCCTAGAGATTGTATGTTCAAATATATCGATGAAAATCAGATCAACCTGGAAAAGAAAGTTTTTGATTTCAATAATGGTGGTCACCAGATGAAAACAAACGATATCTATCAGTTAAAAGATGTGGATGAAGAATTTAATTCTCCCAATAGATCAACCCAAGTATTGATTTTTGAGTTTGTCGATGGAGTATTGAAAAGATCATGGAAAGAGAACAACTCTTTCACAAATGTACGTTTACCAAATTATACTGCAGATGAAATGAAGAAAATGATTTCAAATAGGAAGTATCATTTTGAAGAGCTCCTACTCAAATACATTCATTCTCATACGGATCCATATAAAACTCTTCAACAGGAGGCACATGCAGCAATACCAAGACCAAAGGAATACTATGATCCCATTGAAAAGATGCTACAAAAGAAAAGGGATCAAAACCAGGATGATGATGACCTCGTAGATAAAGATCTAAATGTTATGCCAAACTTTATTCAACATATGAAAATGCAAAGTTTATATAATGATCAGATTAAGGAACATATCATAATACCTTCTAAAAATGCAGCATTTGGTAAACTTGACTTCGAATTTTCTCCAGAAATATACGATGCAATAGATCATAAACAATTTTATACACATCAGGCATGTGCCATTAATTCCATCCACAATGGTGAAAATGTTATTATAACAACTTCCACATCATCAGGTAAGTCTTTGATTTATCAGTTGTCAGCAATTGACCTTTTACTCAAGGATAAAGAATCTACATTTATGTACATATTTCCAACAAAGGCATTGGCCCAGGATCAAAAACGTGCATTTCAGACTATACTGAGTAGAATACCCAAATTGAAAGATGTTGTATGTGATACATATGATGGTGATACAGAAGTATCCCAGAGAAGATATATTCGAAGGCATGCAAGAGTGATTTTTACAAATCCTGATATGATCCATGCGAGTATATTGCCAGGACATTCGAACTGGAAGCATTTTCTTTACAATTTAAAGTTGGTTGTTGTGGATGAACTACATATCTATAAAGGTTTATTTGGTTCGCATGTTGCACTGGTAATGAGAAGGCTACTTAGATTGTGTTATGAGTTTTACAATAATTTCTCAATTCAATTTGTTTCCTGTTCTGCTACATTAAAGAGGCCTGTTGAACACATGAAAACCATATTTGGTATCGATAATGTTACATTGATCGATGATGATGGTTCACCAAGAGGTCGCAAACATTTGGTGATATGGAATCCTCCATTGCTGTCGCAACATATACGTAAAAGAGAAAGTTTCATCAAAGAAAGTGCTATAATCCTGGTACAATTGATGCTGAAAGATATAAGAACAATAGCCTTTTGTTACGTTCGTAGAGTTTGTGAACTGCTTATTAAAGAGGTTAGGTTACTTCTAGAAGAAATGGGGAAGGCTGATTTAGTACATGATGTGATGGCCTACAGAGGTGGTTACTCCGCCAAATCGAGACGTAAGATTGAAAGGGAGATGTTTCATGGTAATTTGAAGGCAGTTATTTCTACGAATGCTCTAGAGCTAGGTATTGATATTGGTACACTGGACACTGTGCTAATGTGTGGATTTCCTATGTCACTTGCCAATTTTCACCAACAGAGTGGTAGAGCAGGTAGAAGAAATAAAGACTCTATGACCATAGTAGTTGCTAGTGACTCTCCGGTAGACCAGCATTATGTAGCGCATCCTGAAACTCTATTGGATGGGGAAGATACTGAAGTTTATCAAGAGCTTGTTTTGGATCTGGGGAATGAAATGATCCTGGAGGGACATATTCAATGTGCTGCTTTCGAGATTCCAATAATCAATGAACGGGATAGAAAGTATTTTCCAGAGGATTTTTTGAGTCAGATGTGCTCTACTAAATTGCAATATGATAAGGGTGGTTATCATGCAGGTAATAAGTTTCTACCTTGGCCTCCAAAACTTGTTTCATTGAGAGGTGTCGAAGAAGATCAATTTGCAGTTGTAGATATTACCAATGGTAGAAACACTGTAATTGAAGAAATTGAGACCAGCAGAACAAGTTTCACTTTGTATGACGGTGGTATATTTATACATCAAGGTTATCCCTACCTTGTCAAAGAGTTCAATCCTGATGAGAGATTTGCTACCGTTCAGCGTGTAGATGTTGACTGGGTTACGAGTCAGCGTGATTTCACTGATGTGGATCCACAAGAAGCTGAAATTATTAGGTCATTGGTCGACAGTGATGTTCCTGTGTATTTCGGTAAGATAAAAACCACAATTATTGTGTTTGGTTTCTTCAAAGTAGACAAATTTAAGAGAATTATTGACGCTGTTGAAACACATAATCCTCCTGTTGTGATTGATTCTAAGGGTTTTTGGATCGATATTCCAAATAGAGCCCTGGAAATTTGCAAAGAAAAGAGTTTAAATTTAGCAGGTGCTATACATGCAGTAGAACATGCTATTATCAGTATGTTACCTCGTTTCATTGTTGCAGGTGCTGAGGAAATTGAAACAGAATGTAAAGCTCCTGAAAAAGAATTTGCAGAAAGACAGACTAAAAGGAAAAGGCCGGCAAGACTGATCTTTTCTGATTCAAAAGGTGGGAAATACGGTTCTGGATTGTGTATCAAAGCATTTGAGCATGTAGATGAAATTTTAAACGGCGCTTTACAAAGAATTGAAGAATGTCCATGTAATGATGGTTGTCCAGATTGTATAGCTACTGGCTTTTGTAAAGAAAATAGTCTGGTTATATCAAAACCAGGTGCATTGGTTATCTTACATTGTATTCTTGGCCATTCTGTGGATGACTTTTACTCAAAGATTGATGAGGGCCCAGAACCAAACATGCCTGACATTAATGTAGAAACCATTATTCCTGTAGGTGGACACGTCAAGTTTGCACCAGACATTAAGATTGTCGATGTTAGAAACGTTTCGACAAACCTACAATCTGATGACGATGTAATAAAAAAGGAAGAGACCAGCTTATCCCCGGCATTAATTTCGTGATAAATATCTATTTAAGTCAATATTCCTTCTAATATATTAATAACGTTTAGTGAAATATACAGGATAATTTTTCATGAGTTTTCACATTGCCTTACCAGATCACGACATCAATGAGTTTACAGCCCATTTCACACTCAGCGTTCTAAGATCTGTGTATGTTTGGCCAACCCCAACAAACAGAATCGGTATACCAGTTGCATAGACCATATTTACCATAGTACCTAACATTTCACCTACTGTATCACATTTAGATATAATGAAGAAATCTAAGTTTCTGACTTTACCAAAAGCTTCATTGAAGTTTTTGGCTTGTTGTACTGAGTCTGTACCAACCAATGCTTCACCAACCATAATTATTTTGTCAGGTTGAGCTTGTTCTGCGAAAGCTTTCAATGGAGACATCAAAGTCGCATCATTGTGTCTTCTTCCCGCAGTATCCATTAGGACTATATCAAAATCGGTATCTTTGGCATATTTAATAGCTTGTTTAGCTATTTTAGTTACTAGATCTGACCCACCATAACCTGCCTCAAACAGTTCGACATGATCATTACCTGTCTTTCCTCTCTTATTTTTCGAGCCACGAACATGGGAGCTATCAGTTAATTGTGCTAGGTTTTCAACATGTACTCTTAGTTGTTCAACCGCACCTGATCTGAAAGTGTCACAAGCAACAATCAGTACTCTAAAATTATTTTGTAATAACCAAAATGCAAGTTTTGAAAGATTCGTGGATTTTCCAACACCATTGACACCAACGACAGAAAATATATAAGGTTGTTTTTTGCCTTCAGAATCTTTGGTTGAAACTTTCTTTTGAATATTATGCAAAAGGTCAACAGATACATTTGGAGTAAGAAGCTGGGTCAAAGCCTTTGTTAGAGATTCACGAGCAGTTATTTCGACACTCGTCCAATTAGCAGTCTTTGAACCTACTAAATCACGAGAAACTTGTTTGATAAGATAATCGGCAGCTTCTGGAGCTACATTTTTGGAGACCAGCTGTTTGGTTAATTTTTCTGAGATAGCATTCAAATCCGTTTCAGTTATAGTTTTGTTACCCAAAAAATTTCTTTTCAAGAGTCCAAGCATGCTATGGAGATATCCACTTTCTTTCTCAGACTCATCCTTAGATTCCTCATTCGATGTTAAAAGATCATCAATCTCCCTTATCAAAAATTCACCATTTTTGGTCCTAGATCCATATTCTTCACTGTCCAAGTCTATGAGAGGCTCTGGGGAATTCGTTTGAGCTGTATTTTCCCTACTAGATTCTGAAAAGTCTAACTTAGAAGCCTCTGGTCCGCTTAGTTCTTGCATCATACCAGCACGATCCCATTTTCTACCACTACTTGTATTCTTCGTACCTTGTTTTTTTCTATCGATTGATCTATTTGTTGCAACTTTACCAAGATCGTTATCTCCTCTTGTCACTTCTTTTGCGTGCTTTTGCAAATACTGATCATATTTGGCCCTCAGATATGTATCAAATTTATTCAAATCTTCATCTAATTCTTCCTTGCTTGCTTCTTCAGATCCACCACTAGCCTTAGCTACGCTCTTTAAATTTTCTGAGATGGCTGACGATAGATCCAACGAATCCCACAGGCTTAATGCTAATCTGAGCACCTCTTCTGCCTCTTTATTCAGTTCCAATGATAATTCAGCATAGGTAACCACGAAATAAATCTCAGGCTGTTTGTTAGCATAAAACATAGCGCAGAAGTTCTTGGCTGACTTCTTGGAACCAGTATCATTACCGGTAACAGTGAATACGCTGTACCTCTTGGAAATCTCGTTGTTGGCAGAAGCTGGAGCTACTATGAGCTGATTGATGAAAGCATTTATCTGATATTCTTGAAACTTCTTGCCCAATGGATTGAACTGATACAGCACCGCACCTTGTGCTGTGAAAACAGCGAATTGATCAAACATAATGAAATAAACCCTTCTCTATGATATTCTGGTTTTCCTGTTCCTTGAAAAGCACCTAAAGATGTGATATATGGTCTTTTTGGTCTTCTTCTTTTTATTATGGTTTCTCTGAAATTTGGCTGTTTAACCGTTAACTATGTACGCTTTCCGAGGTCAGAAATCACATACTAAGAAAAATGGCCATCAGCGAGATAAATTGAGCCTACCAGTAGATGGTTATATCCTGGAGGCAGAGTTTTGAATAAATGATGAATTTAATTGTCATAAATGAGTAGAGTGTGTTTGATTTCATAAATTGAGTCCTCGAGTATTCAAATGAATAATATAGCGCCATCGTATATAAATGTCACAAAACACCATCTTGAAATTGTAGAGTTACATTTAGGATTGAAATGGGTATAAACGGTTGTTCCACGGTATAATTATTGTCATTTCAAGAATCGTCGTCTGTGAAACCTTCGTCGAATCCACCTATTGGGAAAAATCCTCCTGAACCTCTTGAATGGCGTGAAAAGTAGTCAAAGTCAATCGAAATGGCATTTGCTAGTAGAACAGCCCTCTGATCAAGATTCAATTTGTTTCTGCTGATCATTTCATCTGGATATACGCCCTGCATACTGAGTTCAGAGTCAAATCTGACAATATATACACCAGTGTCAGTAAAAAACTCTCTGCCTAATCCTACCCAATTTCTGTCGACACCTGCAATAATTTTCCTTTCAGCATCGAATACAGGAAACTCGAAAGACAAAAATGGAGCATCTATAGCACCAAATTGTTCGAAAGAGGCATGTTCTACGTTCTGTTCGTTTTGGTAGGGAACAGTTTGGTGTTTATCAGCCTGTTTTGTGAACAAATCGTACCTTCTTCTCCACAGATGCCAACTCTGTATTGATTCACCAATCAAGGTACCATTGCTATCTGGGTGTATTAGTTCACCGTTCCGTTCAATATTTAATGGTGGGATGAAAGCTTTGATATGAGAGTTTATAAATGAAAAGGGTCTGCGAATAGTCATGATCACATTATCGTAATTATCAAAAATATCAACAACGAATGGTCTATGCAATTTGGAGATCTGTCTCATTATCATCTTGCCTATTCCAAAATCTCTTTCTGCCATGTACCCAATCCTATTACCCATACTATCCATGATAACATATCTGTTTGCCTGTTCGAACCCCAAGAACAGATTCATCATCTCGATACGTCTCTCAATTACCACAGTAGGTTCACGCAAAATAGACTGTACAATGGGATGGTAAGGTTGGATTATTGTGGTCTGTGTGTTACCATTACCACGGTAAGGATTCGACTGTCTGCCATGAGTATACCTAATTCCTCTGATGGAGGCAGGTTTGATCAAGAAAGGACTTCGAAAAGCTGTTTTCACAGCTTGAGGGAAAGCAATTCTGCAATTTAGCGTCAGCATATTCATTTTTGATGGTGGTGTACGAGATCAGATCAAAATATAAAAGTGGTGATCTCTTATTTGAACGTAATTTTTCATCTGAAATTTGTATTCCCTTACATATTAAATAGAGCGAAAAGTCCAGTTTAAGCTCTTAAGTATGAGTTGAAGGTTATAGGTAGCCATGGAGAGTTCACTTGAAGACCACTGGGTAAATTGAGTTGGTTTTTGTATTACTTAGTAATTTTTGATCTTTGAAGAAAAAATTGGGCAAAAATTGAGCGTTAAGGTGGTGATCAAGGCAAAATGTGTCTGCTACATTCAAACTTTCCAATCAAATGACAACATTATGTCTTTCTGATAACGTTAGTATCTCTGGAATTCATTTTTTTCAAATAAGACAAAATTTGCATGTTTTAGTACAATTCAAGAGCATAGAGAATGCTCAAGTTCGGTACAGGATATGCCAAGGCAGCAATTGTGGAGACACAATACTGTTCTAGGTATATATCTTCTTCTCTTAATCTCATCAAAAGAAAATGACCTCCTTTTTCAACTAAGATGAAAGTTTTGTAAAAAGTTATTGAGGTTTATCTCATTTCGAACGACATTGGGTTGCGATATTCGGTCAATATGGTCTTCGCTGTTCAGTTATTACATACCAAAGAGTAAATCAAGATGGAACAACTGAAAATGTAGATAATATAGTTTTATTTGCTATGCAATATGTTGTTCTATGCAGCCTTCAAATTTTGAAATTTGAAGCTCGTATGGCGCAGTGGTAGCGCAGCAGATTGCAAATCTGTTGGTCCTTAGTTCGATCCTGAGTGCGAGCTTATTTTTTTTATTTTTTGATATCATATTTCACTCATTACTGGACATCTTTATGTGTATTCTTTGGGCCTCATAATTCACTTGTTATAGTATCAGTCAATTGTGACCGCCTAACATCTTTTTCCCATCAATAAAAAAAAAAATTTTCTTAACTGTAGAAACATTCATGATTCATATCCCAAAGCATTAAGAGATAATTACACTTGAAAAACTCGCTACATTGTCTACGAATCATGAATATATAGAAATAAAATTATTCAATAGTTAATATGCCGGCAATATTTAAGTCAATTTGATTGAATCTATTTATTTTTTAAAAAAACATTTGATATTTAACTACAATAAACAGGGCTATTTAGTATGAAGTGGATAGGCTCTCTAAATAATTATTGTTCTTAATCTTCACGTTATCTATGATTGTGAAAATTTACTCAATACAAATATTGCACACTCTGCAAGATTACTTGTGTGGATTATACAGCCAAGGTTGGAGTCACTGTAGTGTGGTGGGCCATATGGATATATCTTCAAGAAGTTAATAAGGTGTACAAATTTTATGTTGGTGAGCCTAGGGTATTGTTTCAAACTAATTTGGAGATTTCTATCTGATGAGAAGTAATATATCATTTCAACTCATGTATAAAACCTAGCGACTATCTATAACATTGGCCATTAATTTACGATCACTTTGATGTAATTATCTAGGCAAACATTGCAGATAACTACACATCAATATTACAAGAGATGGCAATGATATAAGCTGGAAAATGACGATAGCCATAAACAATTAATAGACTGTATATAACTATATGAATGACACATTTTCCAAATAGGCTGCTACTATCAAAAAGAATAATGTCATATATTTTCTTTAGGGCAGACATAATTTTTATTCAAGTAAATAAAGTAACTAGAGAAATTTCTTTTCTATTCATGTCTGGACTACGTGCAATGCATGTCACTGATTAAAAAATTGTCACGTAAAGTGATGAAATTATAATATTTTTATAGTATTATAATTCATTCATCACGTGAACGTATTAAAATAATTTAGAAAGTGAAAAGTTTTCACTTTCTCGATAAAAAGAATCTAAGAAGATCTTAATTAAGCTTTCCTTTTTCTATCAGAGACAGAGTGTGGCAAAGAGTCAACAATCTGATCGGGGTCGAATAAGGAAAGTGATAATATTAATTTTAACTTGAGTTGTTATCTAAGAACCTAAGTTCAAAGATAGAATTTAACTTTAGAATAACTGTATCACATAACGTATATAATAGAGAATTTAACTCTTTGATCTATACAATTCACAATAAGAATTGGTAGATCGCTTCGGCAGTGACAGTATACCTAATAAGCACAGTTCAGACTTTAGTTATTAGGAGAAAATAACAAAAATTCGTGACAAAATATATTCAGAAATTGAAATAACAAAAAAATTTGAACTCCTCATAGGGGGCTCGAACCCCTGACATTTCGGTATCCTTGCTTAAGAATATTTCTTAAAAGCCGAACGCTCTACCAACTGAGCTAACAAGGACGAGTTCGACATTTCGGAAAAACGGCTTTGACATACGAGCTCAAACCAATTCTGAAACATGGTCTAAAATTTGCCCAAAGAGAAAGAAATTTGGCTTTTCTAGCATTTCGATAGTTGCTTACTATTTGAAGTATAATTTGGAGACAAAGTGTCAAACCAGAGTCATTTTCCAGCCTGTTTTTATTGCTGTTGTCCTATTCTGAAAATAATAACTTCTGAGGGTTTGCAGAGAACTATAGACAATCTATCTTCGCTGATCAGATTGCTTGCTGATCACAAAGCGGGAAACAATATCATCTTTCATAAAAGGACGGTATTGATTTTACGATTCATCGGATATCAATCCTCTTGTACAGCACTCTGTTTGTCAATAAACTTAAGCTTGCGAATAATAAACTCCTTTGCTATTCTCCTGATACCTCAAATTCAACGAAATTTGCTTGTTTCTGTCTACAGACATGAAATGAATTCTAGTTTCAAATTTATCCTGTCATCCAAAATTTAATGTTATAAATACCTGTCATAATGTGGGTAAGTTTTTGCAATAGTCGACCGTACTCTTTATTTTAAAGTTTACAGTTGATGAAATACAGGGTATCTGCCAAACTTATCAAGAGGTGAATATGGCACCTTTAAATCATATTAAACAGGAGGTTCTGAGACAAAGCCAGATTTAGGAAATGGAGGAAATGAATCTGCAAGCAAAACTATATCTGACTACACCATAGTTTGGGACTACATCTCGAAGATTGCAGACTCCACTTCAAGACTCAAAATTGAATTAGAAGAAATGGGGAAATCCGATACTACCAAAAGTCCACTACCCTCATTCAATTTGTCAAAGAAAAGCAATTTCAGCAAGCACTTTTCCAAAGTGAATGCCCATTTGTATAGTCTGAATAAAAATGAGTATTGTTTTCTGCCAAAAGTAAATGTTGATGGATTGAACTTTATCTCAGAAATGGAGAACCCTAATTTCAAGACAAAAATCACCTATGCCATGCTTCATCAAGCTCTAATGACATGCATGAACTTTGCATTTCAGAAAAATAAATTGATTGCTCATTTGAATATTGGACTCTCTCACGTAGACCCTATCACAAAAAAAGAATTTATCATAAAATGTCCAACATATCAGGATGATCGTACCAAGGATGCACCATTCGAGAAACCACCAGCTGGTATAGAAGAATTTCGAGAAATGTGTTACGAAATGATTAAGTCATATCTTCTAGAATACTGTAATTAGGAAGAAGTTGAACAATGGCCTTGTGTATTTCACAAGTATGATATGACTGTCTGTTTATTTGGCGGTGATATGATAATTATTTGTGACAAAGTAGAACACTCAATTGAAATAGTAGAAAAATTGAAGGATGCTTTTGAAATTAAAGTAGTTGTTAAAGGTGAACAACATTCGAATAATACATCTGTTGACATTGAATATAATATTTTGGGATTGGAATTCCAATACCGCCAAGGCAAATATATGCATATAGGCATGCGAAAGGCCTTGGAAGAACAATTACCCAAAATTAATTTAAGTTTATGCGATGGCTCATGTGGAAAGTTGAAACTTGATCTGGCTAATAAATATGATGTAAATATAAGTAACCTGGACCCAGAAAGCTGTGAACATGATAAAAAATGGATACAACGATTTGTTAATTACTGTTCTTACATTGCGAGCCAGTTTAGATTTGACATATTGTATTATGTCCACTACCTGAACAGAGTTGAAACATGGTCAACAACAGAGAGGGAATATGTTAGGCACTTGTCAGATTTTTTGTGGACAACAAGAAACAGAAAGCTAATTTGGGAAAAAAATGAGGACATAGGCAATGGTGTAGCAATTTGTGTTAGTGCTGAATACCAAACAAATTTCCCCTCTGATGTGGGTTATGCTTACATCCATAATGGATATTTATTATCTGCCAAAGTTACTGAAACTCCTAATATTTGTGTGTCGAAAGCTGAGTCTGAGGTTATGAGCACATTAATATCGTTACCAAACGTGTATAATGTGCAAACATTAGTATCTGTTATATCTAATAATGTGATCGAATTAGCTCTTGTATCCCCATTTTGTGCCATTGAAGATATTTGTAAGAGACAGCAAGATGGTTATGAAAAGAAATTTTTGAAGAGTACCACATCACAAAATGTGAGAGCAGAAATAGAAGGCCATAATATTGCAATTGTACATTGTGAACGTGATGAGTTGACTTTTGCAGATGTTTTGATGAAAGATAACCGCAAAAAGGTATTTAAATATCAGATCGCTCGTTATTTCACATCTGAGGGTTCACTTATGCAACTTTAGATCTTGACAAACAGCTCATAAAACTTAGTGAATAATTTAAGTATTGATGTTAGATGAGTCCTTGGGAGAACTCGGCTTATAAATGTGTAATGTATACTACCTACATTAATCATTTACAGGTACTTATGTTGCTCCAATTGTATTGAAGATTAACGAAGTGGAATTATCAAGAATACCTCTTTCGAACTAATTTTGCACTAGGATTAAGTGTTTGAGAAAATAATTTGGCAACCTTCTAAGAATATTTTAGCAACAGTACATATATGTAATATAAATCAAGTGCTTTCAAGCATAAGAAAAAGAAAAGCATAGTTTCAAATTGTCATTTATGACTTCTCTTTATGACATGTTTAGTGAATATACATTTATTGGTATTATTCTTATGATGCCCCATGTGATAGAAAAGTGTCAAAATTTTTACAAGATTAAGCGTTCGACTCTTTCAAGAGGTTCAAATAGCTTAATGTACTACTAGAATTTATGGAATATTAAAGTAATAACATTATGTTGCTCTCTTGTTAATAAAACAGGGATCGTATTTGTAGGTCGGTACTGATTTTACGTTTGGACGGACATGAAATTGCTACAGAAACTTTTTATACTTTATTTGCAGACCATCGAGAAACTATTCCCGCCAAAGTTCTCAATAAGGTCGAAAGTAATAGTTTAGTTAGTCCAAATAATGTATAAAACCCGCTCAGAGATAACCTCATTCCTGGAACATTTTGTATAAATACCTTCTCAAAGTTCAACACAATGCCAGTTTCATATTTGAATTCTTGAATACCCAGTATTTGAAAAGGGAACTCTGGTACCAAATTTATCTTGAAATATCTGTGTAAACATTGAGATAGAGTATTACTGAATCAACTTGCCACTGTGTGGACTGTAGCTACTAATATACTTTGAATTTTCAAAACTCTCCATTTCAATTCTGTTCATCTCTAAGAATAATGACTGAGGCTAATGTCACAAATCCTCCAAAGGGACTGAGTAGCTCAAATAGTAATAAGCTTGATCTCCAGTACAAGGAAATGCAAAAGTATTTGGCTACTTTGGATAAAAACGAATATGGATTTAAATTAAAGAATGAATCTGTTACCAAAAAGCAGCAGCTAAAACATGAAGTGAACTATTCAATTCTACATCACGCTTTGATGATTTCAATGAATTATGCTTTACAAAATAATAAAGCAATTTATCATTATAATATTTTTCTGCCTCATTTGGATGATAACGCAAATGAAGAGCTGGTAATTGAATGTCCAACCTACGAAGATGACCGCAGTGTTGTTGCTCCAACCAAGAAACCTCCATCTCGTTTGAATGAACTACGTGAAAAGTGCTATAATTTGATCAGAACATATTTACTTGAAGGTTGTGACTTGAAAGAAGTCGATGGATGGCCATGTATGTTTTACAATGGAACTGTAAGGGTTTGCTTATTTGGTGGTGATGTTTTAATCATTTGTGATAAACCTGGTAATGCAGGCAAGCTAATGAAAAGATTGAAAAAGAAATTTTTAGTTCAACTAGTCACTAAAGATGCAAAATCGGAAGGTAATGAACAGGTTGATTTTGAATATAATATCCTGAATTTGCAATTTCAGTATAAAAGAAATCAATATATGTATATTAATATGAAAAAGTCAATGGAAAGGGAAATTCCAAAGTTAGATGTCGATTTAAAGGATTCTTCTTATGATGGAAATGTGTGTGGTCCAGCACAGAGATATATTCAAAAACAAGAAAATTTAGATTGCACAGAGGGTTTGTACAACAAACAATGGCTGAAACATGTTATAGATTATGTTTCTTACGTTGGATGTCAGTTTAGATTTGATGTTTTGTACTACGTTAAGCTTTTAGATGAGAATCATCCAACTGATGAAGATTTGGAAAATGCTAGACATTTGATACAATACCTGTGGGAGACAAGAAATAAACAATTGTTTTGGAAAAAGAGAAACATTAGCGGAGGTAGTGAATTGCAAGTTTTTACACAAGCAGAATATAATGAGAATGAGAATGTGAATTATTGGCCAGTAGGTAATATCTATACATATAATGGATGTGTTTTATTTGGTAAAACTGCCGTAACTTCAGGTAAATATGCTAAAAAATCGAACAATGAGATTGAAGGTGCCCTCATTGGTCTACCAACTTTGTACGATATTGAAAAATTGGTACAGGCAATGTCAGATGGGAAAGTATATTTGAAAATATTCACAGGTTCCAGTAAAATCTATAACATATGCCAAAAGAAATCTGGCAAATACGTCCAAGAGAAACTTAAAAGCACAGCTGAACAAAATTTAAGAGAAGAACGCAGGGATCATTCTATTTCTATTATTCTTGATGCTACGAATCGTGGTAATCTGGCAAGAATTTTAACAAACCAAACTTCAGAGAAAGATTTCAATAGAATGGTCAAAAAACATTTTAAATGCGTACTAAACTGAGATCGTTCATTACAGTCGCTACTCAAATAAAACTCGTCTTTTTCAATTAGTAATTAATTGTTTAAGTATTTAGTGACGCCGACATGTATAGTTTGTCGACTTTTTAACATTTAGTTAGTTGTAAAATCCTTTCAACATAAATTCAACCAACACAACTGCCAAATGTACCAATACATGAAACAGAACAAACTTCCTCCCTTTAACACCGTAACTAAATAAATTATGCAAGTACAAGAAGTATGTCCGCACCATTACACATGCCAATAAAATCACTTTTGGGCAAACAAACCCCGCCGAATCCAAATAACTTCATTGCAGAGCCTGCAGACCACTCCAGAAGCCTCTCCCAGCCACTTTACACCTCGACGACGCAAATTTCCTCTTCTTATTCCTGTTCCTGTGCTTAATTATTATTATTATTATTATTGATCTCGAATTACACTATTTGGGTATTGTAATTACCGCACCGCAAGAGGCAACCGGGCCGTTACAAAGTCCACAATACTGGATCTGGCAAAGTGACAACAATTGCAAACAGCCAATTCTGGGTCTTACAAGCGTTAAAAGTGCCCATTTGGCACCGATTGCAGCAAATTGATCGTAAAATTCAAGTCCGTCTGCCAGATTTATAGTAAGCATTTAATTGAGATTCTTTCGAGAATTTTTTGCTGCATTTTGTTTCATGAAAATTGACACATTCTAGCCAGATCAAAAAAAATCAAAATAATTTTGGTTCCTGTCAGTTGGTGCTGCTGATAGAGTTGTGTTTTCGAGATTGTGTTTCTCAAAGTTGTGCTGGTTGCTCAGGCGTGTTCATATATTAATTGCTCATTCAAACGAGTGAAAAAAAAAATATAATTATTTGATCATATCATAATTATTCCTTAATTATGTCTGTGTGCAACGATATCGTGTCTCCACGGACAGAGTTACCTGCTTTCCCTGCTAGGGGTCTTTCCATCAGTCGAGCTGCCTTGAAAAATGTGACCAATATTCTGATGAACTTTGATGGTCGCGATCAATTGTGTGGCCCAAAAGCTGACAATACTGATAAATCTGTTCACACACCAGTTTATTCGACCCAAAAACCGCTTCAAAGTGGGAAACAAAGACACCCATATTTCCAGTATACTCGTAATAATTGTGGTCACAACAGTTCTACCACTAGAAATTATAATGATAGCGTTGAGTTGAGATCAAAAGAAAATGAACAGAAAATTAAGAAGAAAAGATCCAACAGATCAATAGCAATTGTCGCATCAGATTTCAAAGAATTGCAGAAGTCGTACCAATGCTCAAATATTTCTGCAATCTTGTACAATAAAGCTGATCTTGATACACAATCGATAATAACTGTCTCAACAGCAGATTTGGGTGAAAAGATAGCAAAAGATATCTCATCAGATACTTGTGACAACTTTGATAAATTATTCGACATCCAATTAGAGAAAGATGAGGTACAGGAATGGAATGACCTGGATGGAGAAGATGTAAATGATCCAATGATGGTGAGTGAGTACTCCAATGATATTTTCCAATATTTGAGACAATTACAAAGTAAAATTCTACCTCAAAAGGATCAGATGTTTCATAACATTAATATACGACAAAATAGAGATATCCTAGTCAACTGGATGGTTAAAGTACACCACAAATTTGCACTTTTACCTGAAACTTTGTACCTGGCAATAAACATTTTGGACAGATTTTTATCGATCAAGACTGTACAACTAGACAAATTACAACTAGTAGGTACCTCTGCTCTGTTTATTGCCTCCAAATACGAAGAAATTTACTCTCCCAGCATAAAGGCATTTGCAATTGAAACTGATGGTGCATGCAACGTTGAAGATATGAAAGAAAGTGAGAAGTATATTTTGAAGACACTAAATTTCAATATGAACTATCCAAATCCAATGAATTTCCTGAGAAGGATATCCAAAGCAGATGACTACCATGTTCCAACGCGATCACTGGCGAAATTCTTACTTGAGATTACCATGGTCGATTTTGCATTTATTGGTCAATCACCTGAATTATGTGCATCAGCAGCAATGTTTCTAGCAAGAAAAAAATACAAGAGAGGGCCTTGGGATAGCACATTAGTTCATTATAGTGGAGGTTACACGAAAGAGGATGTTAGACCATTGGTCGAGGCTTTGATACATTATCTAAACTCACCATTTGTTCATCCTGATTTAATACGTAAATATGCCTCTAGACGATATGACAGAGCGTCAACTCATATGATCACTTGGGTTAAAGAAGCAACAGAAGCAGGATGCGATATTATGGAACTATACGAGCTTTGAAACGAACCTTTTAAGTCTCATATAGTCTGCATATGTCACATTACGACTCATTACACTGCTAAAAATTCAAATATACCTTCCGGAAATATCTATTGCCAATATTCTTTCATGCATAAGTTGGATACAAGTTTCGTTTATTCGATGTTATATTCTTCCTTTATTTAGGCTATTTGTCTTGCCTATATGTATTTATCATTGCCTATATCACATTTTGATATATAATACAAATTTAATTATGATTACTATAAGCTCATGTCATAGTAAGTCATCCATGATTCAAAGTAATCCTTGAGAAAATGGATACAATTTTAAATCATGACTTTTATTAAAAATGTACTAGCAGAAAAACCTGTAGTGTCTATGGATTGTCATTAGAATATTGATATTATGCTATGTAATTATTATGAAATAATTAAAAAATGAATTAAGTGCAGGTAAAATACGAAAATGAGAGTCTTTGGTCGTGAAAATGAATGAATATGCAAAAGCTTAGAAGAGATCTTTGAAATCTGTTTCAACAGTATCTTTGCACCAATACAGGACTTCAAAGAAAACAGCTTCCCTTTCAGCTTGTTTATATTTGAGATTCAATGATGATAGATCAGTGGAAGGATCCGCAATTTCTCTGATAAGTTTTCGACAAATTTCTTGCACATTTGAATCCTTTATTGGATCAATGTTACCACTATAATGTTTTACCGTATTGTCCCATATACTGTTGCAGTTTTCAGAATCCCTCGAAGATGAATGAACGATTGACTTTGTGATGAACATGGAGATGGCGGCTAGAATGGAAGGTGCTGTAGTGATGAAATGCGGACAACAAACTGCGTACTCGAGTAAGAAAGTAGCCATACATTTTATCTTTGTATATTCACTACTTTGAGTATCTTCAGTTTTTAGAATTCTATTGAGGAAATTCAATGGATTGGAGAAACTTATGTTAAATTTCAAAGATGAGAACATGTACATTTCTGCAATTTTAATTTCGTCTTTCGTTGCTGCACCATCTGTAATATAAGCATAGTCTGCTAATTTTGGTAATTTAACCTCTTCGTATTTTGCTGCAATGAAAAGTGAAGTTACAGCCAATAATTGCAATTTATTCAATGTAACTTTGTTGTCAGACAAGAATCTATCCATCAGATTGATAGATAAAAGAATCGTCTCTGTGGATAATTTAAACCTATCATGCACTTCGATGAGCCAATCAACTAAGATTGCTCTCATTGCTGGTTTAATGTAATATTTTGAATCTGTATCCTTCAAGTAATCATGTTTTGCTACGAAATCGAATTCCAAATTATAGAGGTACTCAAAAATATCATTAGAGTACTCTACGACCATGGTAACATCCAAGATATCCTTGGAATCCAAATCTTTCCAAGAACCACTTTTTTCTTCCAATTTCTTCTTCTTGTTGCAATTTTCAAGAACTGTCAAGTCTTGAGAAGGACGTCTTTTCTGACCACAATTTGCATTAGAAGGTGCTAGACTACTGAATGAGTCTGAAGTGGCACTATCTGGTGTTGCATACACATTTTTACCCAAAAGCTGTGGAGTACCAGTTTTACCGTGCAATTCATCACCAAAATCCCCCGGAGAAGCTGTAATAGTGATAGAAATGGGCCCAGCTACACCCACAAACTTCCCGGCCATTGGCGACTGCTGAACACCAGTAGAGACGACAACGTTGGTCATATTAAAATGTGTCTTGTGTATGCAAAATGACGACTTTAAAGCGGTCTGGAGGACAGATTTGGGAGCCTGGGAACCGCTGCAACACTCGTAAGCTGGCGACTGGTGCTTTCTGTGTCCAAATGAGTGGCAGAAGTGGGGTCAACCAGAATTTGGGATTTGTAGGAATCTTAGGCTGCCTTTATATGTTGCTCATCGGTATACAACTCGTTCACGCGTTGCTGACGCGTGAACGTAAAGTGCATACTTAACGCGTCAACGCGTCAGTGACGCGTCAACCTCATCGAAGTTGGCATATATAAAGTGACCGCTGGGACCATCTTACACTCGAGAAACCACAAGAAAAGCAGGCAGAACTGCTAGGAGAAGGGCGAGATGGAACAGCTTCAATACGTTACTGAAGACGTTTTGAAAGTGAAAAATCACGTGCCGGCTACTGAATCTACTATAAATCAAGCTATATAGGCTGTCAATGCGCCAGCAACGACCAGGCACTCGACCAGTTGGTAGCTGTTCCCATAGTCAACATCTCCTGAAAGTCTCTGGCTTCAAACGCAGCGTTTCGGTGGGGTTTTGCTGCTACTCGCTGTCGACAGCGATACTATATAGAACCACACCCAGGCCAATACTAAGTGAACAGTACCTCGCCAGAGATTTGCTAGCTTGGGAGCGGCTCCATCAGGGTGCTCAATGGCGTGCTTACCACAGTATATAAACGATTCGACGGACTCACGTATAACATCGTCTGGAGTCCCTTTAGAACGTTCAAAACACCAAAATGATCCTTAGGACGTCGTGATGAACGTCCGGACGTTCAATTGAGCTCCAAACACGTTCACAACCTGCTTTTCACTCTGTCTCTTCACCAATTTTTATTTATTTTGGCTGCCAGCCAGAAAAACGTCGCTTTAAAGCTGCGAAATTCATAGTGAAAAATTGAAAAAAAGTGAAAAATACCAGCTTTAAAGAGCTTTATACAAAGGCTCTTATTAACCTCAATTTATAGTCTTCGAGGCCTTTTTTGAGTGGTTTCATCGTACTGTGCACGTTCGCTTTCCCCATATTATGCCTGGTTTCCGTCTGATCGATCTGGCCAAGCCTGTTCAGGCCATAGTGCCAGAGATTGAATTGCCATATGAAAAAATCTCTTTTGATGACAAGCTCATCTACTCTTTCTTCTCTGCTGTGCTGTACCTGCTGTGCCAGTTCCAATTGGCCGGTGTCTCGAAGGAGCACATCGATGTGAAGGATCCAATCTACTTCATGCGTGGTGTATTTGCATCTGAACCCAAGACTTTGATGGAATTTGGTCTGTTTCCTGTCATTTCTGTGTCTCTGTTTATGCAATTGCTAGCTGGTTTGAAAATAATTAATGTTAATTTTAAATCTGTCACTGATAGAAAATTATTTCAAACTTTGTGCAAAACTTTCTCTATTTTGTTGTATGCCATCTTGGCAAACATTTTCATCTTCTCTGGTTATTATGGTTCAGGTTTGACTTCAGGTCAAATCTTCAATTTGAACGTTCAATTGATTGGTGGTGGCCTTTTCACTACCCTTTTGACTGAAATCGTTGACAAAGATTATGGGTTTGTATCTGGTATCATGACCATCAACACTATTGTCGTTGCTGCTAATTTGGTATCTGATGCTTTCAGTTTTACCCAGATTTCCATCTCTGACGATGATCAAATCTCTGAATCGCAAGGTGCTATTGTCAACTTATTGTTTTCTTTCTTTTCCAATAACCAGAGATCTTTCTTGGGTAATTTGTTTTCTGCTTTCACCAGAGACTATTTACCAAATGTTACTACAACTCTATTATGTTTTGCAGTTGCCATTGGTGTCACTTACATGCAAAACATTCGTTTCGAAATTCCAATTAGATCGACTAGAGCTCGTGGTATGAGTAACGTTTACCCATTGAGATTATTAAACGTCGGTTGTCTTTCTATCCTATTTTCTTACTCCCTTTTGTTCTTCATCCACATTGGTGCTTTCACTTTAATCCAATTAGTTGCCCATAATGATAAGAGCCATATCATTTGTAAAATTTTGGGTACTTATAACACTGCAAACAATATTTTGTACGTACCTAGTTTCCCATTATCTCTATTGACTCCACCAAAATCAATTAAATCTGCTATCTTATCTCAACCATTGACTTTGATCACATTCCCATTATTCTTAGTCGTAACTGGTGCTTGGTTTGCTTCTAATTGGCAAGCAATTTCTGGTTCATCTGCTCGTGATGTTGCCATTGAATTTAAAGATCAAGGTATTACATTAACTGGTCGTAGAGAACAGAACGTTGCCAAAGAATTGAATAAAGTTATACCAACAGCTTCCATTACAGGTGCAGCTCTATTAGGTTTGGTAACTGGTCTAGTCGAATTCATTGGTTTGAAGGGTAAAGGTGCAAGTATGGTTGTTGGTGTTTGCGGTGCATTTGCACTACTAGAAGTTATTACTTTGGAATATCAACAAAGCGGTGGCCAAAGTATGCTATCTCAAGTGTTAGGTGGTGCAGCATCTATGTTCTGAGAAGCTCCACATACTTATGCTCTGAGAATATACACATGAACTTATGCTCTGAGCATTTACCACATACTTATGTATTATATATAAGCTGTATGCTTTCAACTTTGATATGTAATTGGAACTACATCATAATACTGTATTACAGTGATCTCTTTTTTGATCTAATATATTTATTTACAGATATACAAGTAATAAATCTA
The DNA here is from genome assembly GCA_031771845.1 of Yueomyces sp. D-C8-1. Lineage (NCBI taxonomy): Eukaryota > Fungi > Ascomycota > Saccharomycetes > Saccharomycetales > Saccharomycetaceae > Yueomyces > Yueomyces sp. D-C8-1. The sequence goes on from JASCNY010000004.1 coordinate 629,941, forward strand.
AGTATACATGAGTAATAATAAGTGTGCACAATTAATGAATCTAAGTACACAAGTAATAATAAGTGTGCACAATTAACGAATCTAAGTACAGGTGTAGTAAGTGCATTATCCCCTCTCAACTCTGCATTTTACGTCTGTTGCAGGACTGGGTACCTCGCCATCTCTTACAAATTCTCTAATCTTGTCGAAATACAAATTCACATCGTATGGACCCTTCAAATAGCCCTTATAGTTGTGTCTCAACTCAGGGACGTCCCATCTCACCAATGGCTTCAAATCTGTGTTCATAAACTTGGGCGTATAGAACGTTTTAACCCTGTTCCAATCAATCCTGTATCCACCGTGCTTCGTGTGGTGACCAATACCGCTGGATCTGGTACCTTTGTACATCGTCTTGTTCCCTTGCTTGGTCGTCAAGGGCAGACGTTTGGTACCAGTCTTGCTGAGACCATAGAACAAAGTACCGTCTTTGTACTTCTTCCATGGCCTGAGCAGCTGCACTGCTCGTGTCTCCTGGAACTGCAATTGCTGGGTGGCTCTGATCATTGGACGTGTCGGCTGTTCTGGCTGGTTGGATGCCTTCAACTCGTCTTGACAGTTTGAAGTAGTTCTTTAACTGTTTTTCGGTTTCTTAAGTATGTGTTAAGCTACAGCTGGAATATGTCTTAAGTAAGAGGTAAGCAATTTTTAGATACTTTTGGAGCTTGAAAGAGTGCAGAGAATGCTGGATAACAGTCAGAACAGACTGCTATGAGGAGACTACAAGATTTTACATTTTTGTTTGGTGCCTGGTTTCTACGCTGGGAAGAGAGAATTTCGCCATTATATATGCAAAATTGGACGCTGTGAACGCTGGTGAACACATATTGGCAAGATTTCCGCTGTAGCGACCACTGCAGAGCGATTATTTGTCGGTTTGACGTCTTTTTAGCTGAATTTTCAGTTTTATAGTGTTAAACTCATCAGATCGGATTCTAAAAAGTGAAAAATTAAGCTTTAATAGTGGAACACAATTTTAAGATGGGTTTCTATAGTGGAAGTTTTTCCAAATTAGAGCGCAACAAAGACTGCAAAATTGTGCTAGAGGGTGCTGCAAAATCTAGGGCAACTTTGGTTTGATTAGGGTTTGAATTGGCAGTTTTTTGGTGGTAAAATGACTTTGTGGGACGCAAAATTAGGTATAGAGGCTGTTTGTCCAGACTCTCTGCATAAATGGAGCCACAAGTACTCTATATTGTCTGTGGTGACGTTCCCACAGAAGCGGTTGCTGTTTGCTGGGACGCAGGATTCCAAAATATTAGTTTTCAACATGTATACGTACGATCTGGTGAAAACAATCATTTTAGGTGAATCTCCAGAGACTAATACCAGGTCTAGTGTGCTGTATATGACACGATCAGAGGATGAATCATTTTTGTTCTCGACTGGTGTCGATTCTTTAGTGAGAATCTGGTCAATTGGAGGTCATTTCCACGGTGATTCATCTGATTTAGACATTAAAGACGTTGCAACGGTTTATTCAACAACAGATATCGGTGATATATTCTCTCTTGCATATTTGGAGTCCCTCGATATGCTCGTATTGGGTTGCCAAGATGCCAGTCTGTTGTACATAGATAGAGTGACACAAATGATTAAAGAGAAAACTATGGACTCTGATGAGATTGATTACAGTAAATTACCGCATAGAAGATACCATAAATTTTTTGATTCTTCAGGTCCTACTGGCTCTTCTCCTACTCCTGTACTGCCTGCTTGTACAACAGAGAGAAATTCCCTTATGACCATTATTGAAATTCCACCTGATAATGTCATCAGGTATGCCCATAATGGGTTTATCTATTCCATCTTGAAGATACCTAGAAAGTTCAATTCCAAGTTCAAAAGAATGAGTATCGATGGCGGTATCAAGAGTAGTGATGCCTCTTCACAATCTAACGAAATTCAAAGTGAAAGTATCGTTACAGGCGGTGGTGATGGCTTGAGCAAAATTTGGTCATTTTACAGAGATAATGATGGTATAATACAGGTACATCTCGAGTTAATCAAATTAGATAATGCTAATAGTGTTTTATCACAAGCAATCGAATACCCATTTTTATACTGTGGTTTAACTGAAGGTACGATCAAGATCTGGGATTTAAACACACATCAGTTAGTTTCGAAACTTTCTACAAGTGGAGACTGGGATATAAATTCACTTTCTGTTTACAAAGATTACGTTTTTGCAACACATGAAGCTGGTATAACCTTATTTTACGAGAATAATGTTACAAATTTTAATTCAAAGCAAGATAAAATACTTACATCTGAAATAGTCGGTTTTACAAAGGGAAGTCAAGGTACAACAACTTATAACTTCTTAACTGGTAGCAGTGACGGCTCATTGATAATGTGGAATATTAACGATTTTTTGAATATTACTTCTGATGCTCATACAGGTTATCATGCTCATGTATCGATGGATACACCAGAAATAAGGCGAAATATTTCTCGTAACAATTCATGGACAGGTTATCAACCTGCAAAACTTAATACAGAAGACATGATAGACACTTTGAAGGAATTAGTTGCTTTCCAAACTGTTTCCCATTCAACTGATACGTCTGAACAATTATCATGTAGACGTTGTGCAATGTATCTTCAAGAATTGTGCACTACAATGGGTGCTCACAACACAAAATTAATTGCCACTAGGGAAGGTGTCAACCCTATTGTATTTGCTTTATTCAAGGGGAATGGTGAAAATAAGAAAAGAATTTTATGGTATGGACATTATGATGTTATACCTGCAGGAAATGCAGATTTGTGGACAACTGCACCTTATGTATTAACATGTGAAAATGGTTATATGAAGGGACGTGGTGTAAGTGATAATAAGGGACCTTTGGTTGCTGCAATTTATAGTGTTGCGTCATTGTACCAACAAGGGACACTACAAAATGATGTAGTATTTCTAGTGGAGGGGAATGAAGAAACTGGTTCACAAGGTCTGGCAGATGTTTGTGAAAAATATAAATCTCTCATTGGTGACAAAATGGATTGGATTATATTTAGTAATTCCACTTGGATTGACAGGAATCATCCATCTTTGAACTATGGGTTAAGAGGTGTCATCAATGCCAAAATAACGGTTACAAGCGACTTCCCTAATCGTCATTCTGGTCTGGACGGTGGTGTTTGCCATGAAGCTACAGGAGATTTATTATCAATCGTAACAAAACTGAAAAAAAATGGATGCGATATTGAAATTCCAAATTTCTATTCAAAATTAAAGCCAATAAGTGACACAGAGAAAGCTCGAATGGAACAAGTGTTATCCACAGCAGATTTTGATAGAGATGTCACACTGGAAGAATTAGTGAAAAAATGGGCAAAACCATCACTTTCAATCACCACCATGGAAATGAGTGGTCCAGGGCATATAACTGTGATCCCTAGATCTGCATCGATGGGAGTTTCCATCAGACTGGTACCAGGTCAAAATCTTGAGGAAGTGAAACAGAATTTCATCAATTATCTACAGGACAGCTTCAACTCTTTGAAATCACCCAATAAACTTGAGATTTCTATCCTAAACGAAGCTGATGCATGGCTGGGAGATCCAACTAACCATGCATACCAAGTCATATACAAAGAAACCAAAGAAGTATGGGACCAGGAACCTCTATTTATTCGGGAAGGTGGTTCCATTCCATGCATACGGACTTTAGAGAAACTATTCAATGCACCTGCTATACAGGTACCATGTGGACAATCATCAGATAACGCACATCTGGACAACGAAAACCTTCGTATCAAGAACTTTATCCAACTGGCTAAAATCTTGTCTAATGCTTTCAATAAGTTGTAGTGCGTGCTCCAAATTTTGTTACCAAATACTTTGCCAAATGCACATTTTCTTCAAAATTTGTGGATATATCTACTAAATCTAACCCATAAATTCCAACCAACAAACTAGATTTATAGAAATATCAATCCCACCATGATTCTCAGCACAATGCCACTATAAAATTGACATTAAAATATGTGTCGTTTAATATCTGTCACTGTCATCAGATGATCTCAAACCGGTACATTCTTAAAGATTCAATTATAAGGGAACCTACTTAAGATCAACTTACAGAACACAAAGGAAGTGCCAATAATCAGTAATAGGCTGTTGAACAGAGGTATCAACATTGCGGATATTTATTGGAATTAGACGATGAACAACGGTTCAATGCAGACGATCGATATTTCAAAACTCCCACTGGATATCATTCAGGATACGCTGCATTTCCTGTCCCAGGAGGACATCAAGAACTTGTCACAGACGAACAGACACTTCCACAACATTTTGAGTAATGAAGAGTCATCGCTTGTGTGGTTGGAGCTATTCCGCAAGGTTTTTGGAGGTCAATTCACTAACGATGAGCCATTCCATTCAAAAGTATCAGAAGAATACAAGAGTATAGCTGAACATGTCATGTTGAATAGGTATATGGACTGTAGCTGGTATGAGCGGTTCCATAAACGTTCCCAAAGGGCACGTCTGTACACCTGGGGTTGTTTGAAACATTCACGTTTGGGTTACAATGGTAATTCTAATCCTGAATTGAACAATGATAACGTCAATTACAATGGTTGGTCTGTCAAAATGGGTGTAAATAAGCCCACTCGTGTTCCCTTTGATGAAAACTCTGTTACAGAAGGTGGTTCGAACTCAATTGTTCAAATCTCTTCTGGCGGATTTTCTTTCCAAATAGTAACATCATCTGGAAAACTTTATACCACTGGATCTACCTTTTCTGGAGGCCACAAGGGGCCAGGTCCTCTGGATGGTCATCGTGATTTTGATCCATTTCGTGATTATATATCTAATGCGGAGTCGTCGTTCACTCGTAACTCTAGGCTAAGTGTTGGGGGCACCCATCGAATCAATACAACAGGAAATTTTACAACTCAAGTCATACCAGGGAATGTGGTAGGTGGGCCACATGAAAACATCTATAAGAAATTAGAAGAAATTCAAAAATATTCCTCTGAAACTTTACCTGGTAACGAACATATCAAGAGACTCTTTACGAGTAATTCGTTTGCAGCATTTTATGAAGAAGATTTAGAAACCTTTTTCAACGAGAAAAATGCTCCATATTTTATTGCAGTTGCCTCAGGTAGAAGTCATTTCATCGCTTTAACAGATAAGAAACAACTATTTTCCTGGGACACAAATACCTCAGCGTTTGGTACGAGAATAAAATTTAGAGATATACCTACGGACACAGATAACCCAATTTTAAAAATTGGATGCGGCTGGGACTTCAGTTGTGTCTATATCTATAATATTGGACTCGTTACATGGAAGTCCAGGGATGAACTGAAGAAAGGGGATACTTTTGCATACGCACACTATGAAATAATACCAAACACCTCATCTCTCTTGGGTGACGATAAAGTTACAGATTTTGCCTGTCTTCAAAATGGTACTGTTTTGTTCATCACGAATGATGGTACGAAAGTAAATATATATGAAAATAAAGTTGTCAGTCATCTTGACATACCTATATCAGGTAAAATTCTCAAGATAACATCTTGCTTCAGTGTGGTTACTATATTCACCGAAATAGAATGTTACACATTAAAAGTTAACAATGGTACCATAGACATGAGTAGCCTCAGTATGATTGATTTGAATATTGAAGATGAGCATATAATTTCTCTCGAAGCCGGTGATTATCATATGATTGGACTAACACAAAAGGGAAACATATACACATGGGGTACTGAGAGTCAATGTTGTGGTTGTTTAGGGCTTGGAAATCCAGCGGTAGTCACTCAAAATCAATATGTTGAAGCCAGAGGAAATATACAAGTATCTAAACCTACAAAAATTGAACTTCCTAAAGGTCAGATATGTGTCGGCATTGCAGCAGGTGGTTGGCATTCTGGTGCTATTATCATTGAAGATTAGGTCAAGTTTTTTTTGAAATGGCTAGAAATCGATTCTCAGGGTCAGAAAGAATCATGGAACTATAAATAATTCTCCAGTCACATCACGTACTACACCACCCGTAGTACTTTGTTTGCATATTCTATTTCATGCTATATTAGTTCATTAAAGTTTTGTTTTATGTAAATAATATACAAGATAAAAGTTCGAAAAATGTGAGACTAACAAACCAGTAACAATGATGTTACAATCATTATGATGAGGTACTTTCATCATTTTGATTACTTTCTGTGCTTGGCTCGTCTTTTTCAGAATGAATATTTGATTCTTGATCTTGTTCATCATCATCTACACTTGGGAAATCAATTGGATCAAATTTAGTCCTTAGGTTATCTCTAATGTTTGATTCTTGTGGAGTTGGATTTCTCAATGAAATTTTAATTTGATCAACATTATTTTCCCTAACGATAGGTCGTAACACATCGTTGACACGTCTACGTTTTAATTCAATTCTGGATCTCAACGGTCTGTAATATGCAACATTTTTTTCATCATTGAATAAAATTGCTAGTTCACCAAATGCGCCATGATTTGAGGCATCAGGAATTTGTTTCATATCAAAATCTCTCAGTCTCTTGAATCTATATACTTTACCATCTGTGTTTGTATCTTTGGTTAATGATTCGTCAATTCTCCTCTCTACATCTTCTTCTAAAATTTCTGAATCCTTTTTGTCCGTAGTATACATAGAGATCCAATCGTCTTCTTCAAGTTCCACGGGTCTAAACAAAGCTGTTGACAAGGCCAATGATTCCCTTTCTCTCGAATCTAATACCGCACTACCACTTAATCTTAACGTAAAGAAACTTTGATCCATGGATGCTGTATCTGGTAAAAGATTCCACGTTTTCACTGCACGTAAATTTTTTTTCACTGGATGTCTTAAATCTGATAAATTTTCTGTTGTAGCGTTGAAGGTTGCTTCAATTTTTTCAGCAATCTGTTGAGGATTCAACAAAGTATCGATATCTTCACCTACCAAATTGGATATGTTTGACATGCTACGTTTCTTACTTATACCATTTTCACGATTATGAGATGTAATTGAAGTTGAAATGTATTCCGTTCTTCTCAAGAAATTAACCTTAGACATATCAGTTTTGACCAATCTATCCATTCTAGGGTCTCTGAGCAGGATTCTGTCCTTAGGATGCAATTTGATACCTTCGTAACCGTATAACAGCCTGGTATCCATCTTGTCTAACAGACCAGGAAAGTTCATCAAATCTACGGGCATACCCAGATCCTGGTTCAAATTCACCAGCGACGAAACCGTCGTTTTCGTATAGAGAGAAGACACCAGCTCAGCGGAGTCTGCCTGTTCACTGGGTTTCTCCTCATATTTCATCAGTTTTGGTGGTAAAAGTGGCGGTGGAAGCGTATTGTGATACTTCAATTTGGCCATAAATTCCTGTTTTCTCGACATTTTGCGCTGTAACTTTCTATGCAGTAAAATACGTGGTTTGCGGTCGAAATTGACACCGTTTGGACCGATTCAGAGCTCAATTTGGTCGGTTTCTGGTCCACTTTCTTGTGGTTCAAATATTAGGTTTTCTTAACAAATTTCAACCAATTATTTTTCAATATTAAAGATTTCAAGAATGCTGCGAGCGGGTAACTTCGCGGTGACAGTAATTAAATATATAAAGAAGTATATAATAACAGAATTTTGAAGCAACTACTGACGGTTCCAACCACGCCTCAAGCTCTCAACGAGCTTTGCTACGAGCATGGTAATGATCAGTAAAATTTTGTGAATTTTGTGCAATTTGAATCGTTAAAATTGGCCGGTTGGATCGATTTTTATTTACAGATTTCGAATATTCATAATGGTTGCGACCACATCAAAAGGCTCTGTCCTGGTCTGCACTTATCGTTTCCTCCTGGACGGTCTTCTTGGGCTCTCCCAGGCCCTTGGGCATCAGTTCAGTCTCCGTTCTGATCTTGACAGTGCCGTCATCGTAATAAGTCTTGTATTTGGACACTTTCTGTTTGCCCTCTGGCGTAGAGTTCATACTGACAGACTGTGCTGTGCCCACGACGTGTTTGGAGTCGTCGTTAGTGTCGAGTCCCAACACTTGGATGTCCTCTGGGGTTGGGATCTTGCCCATAAACGAGTCTCCACCGCCGTTGTGCAACTTCTGTTGCATCAATTTACGCTGTTCCAATACTTTCTGCTGCTGCAACTTCCTCATATGCATCTTCCATGAGAGGTACCCGTTGAATTCTGGGAAGAACAGCCCCAACTTGTGTCCTCTGTCTTCCTTGACGTCCTCCAGAGTCGGTTCACCCAGTTCATCCTCGTTGTAACCAGCATACAGAGGCTCCAACAGCTTCTGATCACCGTTACGAGCAGTCAAGGCACTCTTGGGAAACAGACACCTCCAAATCCCAGCTGTGTCCCACACTGAGAGTCCCTTCTTCACTTTACACTCTTCGAACTGAGCGTCAGTGGGCACACTTGCTTCAAAAGCACCGTTATTCAGGCCAAATGGCAGCATATTGGCCAAAACGCTGCCAGCTGGGTCATCAAAGAACGTCACTGGCATTCTAGAATGCATCCAATGGCCTTCTTTACCGTCCAAAAGTCTCTGGTTGTACGCTTGAACGTCACCAGATTCCACATCTTTCTCATCACAGAGTCCCATTATCACTCTTGCACTTCTACAAGTCTACTTTGCCTTACTTTATATACCTTCTTTCCAGAAATCTATACTTAATTATGTGCTTATATACTTCACTACTTACTTCCAGATCTTACAACTACTTACTTCCAGACCTTTCGAATCATTAAGAACAATCAGCAAGCAAAACCTGAACAATGGTTTATTTGCTGTCATTCCGAATAACAGATCAGTTGCTACATGATACACAATGGTCTTGGCAATCAGACCACTTTGCGACAACAACTTTGACGATATAACAATTACAATCTTGAAATTACAACCTTGACAAGTACGATCTTCAAGACATTAAGCTTGTCAAGACAACTTTCAAGACATTAAGCTTGTCAAGACAACTTTCAAGACATTAAGCTTGTCAAGACAACTTTCAAGACATTAAGCTTGTCAAGACAACTTGCGAGAACTTCAGCTGTAAACTTGTAGTTTGCTACACAACACAACATGAGCTTCACTCACCACACTGATGAACTCACACCCAATTTGCTGATACTCAAACCTAAAAAAAATATACAGTCTGAACAGGGAACCGTGGGTGTTCATGGCCAGGAATTGGTGATCAAGAAGAGCCTCAGGACGTTCAGAGCATGCATGTTCTGCAAGAAGAGGAAGAAGAAATGCAATGGTGAAAAACCGTGTTCTTTATGTGAACATATGAAAGTGGATTGTATCTATCCCAAAGTTTTGCCCAAGAAGACTTCAAATCCTCTGAGTTCTTCTTCCAAAACGGTGAGAAAACGCAGTTGGAACGACAAATTCAACGTTAATAACCTCAGTCTACCACCCAAGGACGTTACTTTGCAGCTTATTCTAAAGACTTGGGATACTGCTTGCTTGTTGTTCAGATTCTACCATCGTCCCTCTATACTGCACATATTGGATTCTCTGTACGAGACTAAATCACAGTATAGCAGAGAGGAACAGCTGAAAGCCAAGACTCTTGTGCATTCAATTATTGCCGTTGGTATACTTTTTGCCAACAATGAGAAAAATAATGGTGAATTGGTGGATAATAATGGTGCTACCATTGATGTCAAACCAGAAGAAGGTTTAAAACATTTTTTAGCTGCTAGAAATTCGATAGACCTTCTCAATATGACAGATATCTACTCTATTCAGACCCTTTTCATGCTGAGCATGTATTTACAATGTAAGGCAAATTTAAAGAGTTGTTATATGTACATAGGAATTGCTTTACGTTCTGCTATTTCACTTGGTTTAAACAGGAAGACTTCTCTCGTTGGTCCAACTTTTATCCATGATCAGACCAAAAAAAAATTGTTCTGGACAATTTACAAAACTGATCTCTACTTGACGTGCATGCTTGGATTACCCTTAAGCTTGTCGTTGGATGATATCAATCAGGAATATCCTTTGGATATTGACGATAATTTAGTATCCAAAGATGGATTCGTTGGTATTCAACCACCTAATAAAATTAGTAGCTGTGAGATGAATAATATCCATACAAAATTAATCATTTTAATGTCCAAGATTAACAAGGCTTTCTACACTTTGAGCAGAAAGGATCTCATAAATGCAGAAAATGTTGTATTGCAATTGCAGGATGGATTGAATAACTGGTGCAATGAATTACCACATTATCTCTCCGTTACTTACGATGGTTATGAAACAGAAGAATTGAGAAATTACTACCAAAAACCCAAATACCTGCTTCATTTGGATTTCCTACTGGCAAAACTGTTACTTTACAAACCGTTCCTACATTATTTGGTCATTGATAGGAAAATTGCACCTCAATACAGTTTCCATATAACTATGGCAGAGAATTGCGTTTCAAATTCCATTGCCATCATACAACTATCTGAAATGTTGTACAGAACAGAAACAATTTCGACTACATATTGGTTCTCATTGCATGCTCTATATTTCAGTACTGTATGTCTCTGCATCAACAAATCTCTCATTGAAAAAAAATATGAAAACGTTACGAACCCACAATACACCCAACATGAAAGGACTATAATAGACACATGTGAGTTTGGATCTCAATTAGTCTCGAACCTTAAGAAAAATTCTCCAGCAGGTGAAAGGACCGTAGCTGTACTTTCTCATGTATTCGAAGGTTTTGCACAAAATGAGTTACAACAGTACAACGAAACAATATCAGAGATAAACCAACCATCCATTACACAACCATTCGAGACAGAGTTTCTCAATATCAACATAGATCAATCGACAACGGAAAACAATGCAGATAACAACGATGTAGAATTTGCTTGGGAATCATTGAACCCTTCTGAAAATTTTGGACAGCATAATTATTTCAACCTTTTGATGGAAGATTTTGACTTCTCCATGGCAGGAGTGCCCATGCAACCATCCGTTAAAAACGAAAACTTCTCTGACACTTCTGTACAGTCTTCAGATGAGCATCCCATGCCTCAGGACTAGACATGCCTCAAGAAATAGGTTCACGAAATAAAATAATATTTTATTTCTGATGCTCGATTTTTCATTATATATATACATATGCACACCATCGAGGCCTAAATTAAACCCTCTTATACAAACAAAACAAGCCAATATCATATACACTTTGCAAAACTTGTATTTGCAAGCCAAAAATCTCCTAAATCACTCTCAAAGATGCGTTCTTGGATTAATGTTCGAGATATTTTTATGAAATTTTATTTACTGACGCCAAAAGGCTTAGAATTGGCGTTCCGAAGACCAAAATAGTGACAAATTTCAGCTTCATCAAAACCTTTAAAGATTGCATTTAAAGTTGATCTGGAGCCAATTGGAAGCCAAATTGTAGGCTTTGGACGGCACAGAAATGAGCAGCAACATGAATTTACTAGAGAAGCTGCATTCCAGCTCGAACAAGAGACGTGAACTGCTGTCGTGGGTCACTTCAAATTACGAAAATGTGGTTGCATTTGAAGCTCCATTGGACCATAAACTGGACGAATTAGTGGCTCTTAACGGTCAGATTGAGGAATATCTGGTGTACCTGGCTTTATGTGATAATCCTGAGACGTTAGAATCTCATTTCATTGCTGTAAGACTCTCACAATTGCACACATCGATTCTGCTGAAAATTGAATGTGAGCATCCTGGCAAAATATTCGATGCTGCAGAGCTGGGAGCTAAGATACTGGCTGAAGAAGATGTTTCAAATGTTTCTGGGAAGCACGATAGGACGAAGAAAGTTATTGCCGGACTGACAACGTCAAAGAGAGGTTATGCATATACACCAGCTAAGGATACAGCAGTGACAATTATGACACAATTGTTTGAAACTTTTGGCAGGAAGATACAATTGCTGTGCCCAGGCATCATCTCTTCGATTTTTAAAACATTGAAAAAAGTTATGATCAAGAGTAAGTACAAACATGCAACTTTTATGACCAGTTTGTTGAGATTACTCAATGCAATGATTAGAAACTGTGAGATCGATGTCTTAGAGTACAACCACAAATTCAATAAACTGTGCAAATCTGCATTTGAAGAGATCTATAATGATGTGCAAGATTTCCCAGTGTATTTTATATCCACGATGATTGAGATATGGTCGGTACATTTCCAACAAGATTCTTTCATAGAAGATCATTCGAACGATCTTTTAAATGTATTTTACACAAAATTTATAGAAGGTGATATTACAACTTATGGTTTATCCAACGATCAATCTCGTATATACACAGCAAAAAGTTTGTCTGAAATACTGTTTCATTATTTCTATTGGAAGAAAAGAGTTTCGTTGAACGATGTTTGGCAGTTCTATGTTAGGTTTTTCAATGACGCAACTACAAGAGATGTCAAAACTGGTTGCATGGAGTCTCTAGTTCATTTTATTTCCTTGTGTTTGGCAGTGGATAACACATTTCTCAGTGGATCCAAATATTTAGACTATCTGACGATTTTATTTACAGTTTTCGATGACAGTAAAATAAAATCTAGTCCTCAAGATGATCTTTCACGAGATATGAGATATTTTGAAAGTCTGCATAACTTAATATTACCATATCTTGGCGATTCCTCAAAAACTCAAATTCTGTTGAGAATGTTAGATATATCAGTGGAAGCAAAAAGTAACCTTGTAAATGAAGAACACCAAAAAATGTTTGTTTCAACTGACCCGAAACTTCTTTGGATCACTTTAGCCCAATTGCATTTAAGTAGAATATTAATGGACGATCTGTCATCATCATTCGCTTCAGATGATAATCTCATTGAACAAATCAAAGCTAAGTTAGTCGAAATATCCACATGTGATACCTTTATGTTACGTATTGAGGCAGTGGTTGCTCTTAAATCCTTTCTAACACACTTCCCTGAATGCATTTCAGATACGATCAATGACTCCTTCATCAAAATTAGTAATAACTTTATACCAAAAGATCAGTTCAATTTTGGCTTGAATCATGGTTATTCTTTAATTATTGCAAACCTGATAAGTTTAGCCGATAAGGAATATGTTGCATACGACTTGATTATCAAAATTACTGACTTTGCCACCACTTTTATCAAACAGCATACCACGTCTACCCAATTCACCATGTATCATAAAGGTATAGTATCTTGGATTATACTAATGGGGTTGATGAACTATAATGACCAAAAATACATAGAGATACAATCCGCACAGCTTTTCGTTTTCTGGAAAGTCCTATTAACACAAACATTTAGATACAAGAATGAAGATGAACTTTACAAGAACTTAGAAGTTAGGAACCATGCCTTAACTTGTCTACTGACATATTTGAAAAGAGCTAAATTAGACACGGAAACTGCTACTCAAATTTCCTACTTGCTAACAAAATGCTCCAATTTCAATCACTCTGTTACTTTGAAATCTCACAATATCGATAGTGTTCTTTTAGCAAATGAAAGTAAAATTTTACAAGTATATTTGAAAATTCATGAGTATGTGAAATCTGATTTCAATAGTGCATTATTGATCTTAATCATGAAAAATTTCTCAAACCCATATCTTTTCCAAGAAACGACTACATCTTATTTGAGCTCTGCTAAACAGGCTGTTTTAAAGGAGGATGAAAAAGATACTTCAATTTTAGGTACAACCGTCAATACATTATTACGCTCTAATGATAGATCTGCTTTTGGCTTATCGAGTAAAATAAACTATGACGGAATTGCAGAATTGAGTATAAAATCTCCTAAATATTCATTGCTCGAGATAAGCGGCAGTTGGCCATCAAATACATATCATTGGTTTGAGGTATTTGAAAAAGAAGTTATGAGACCGATTTCTCCAATTTTCTCAATGGATTATCTCATTATACTCTATGGTAGTGGTACATATTCAGGAAATGATGCATTTTCTCCTCGATTGGCTACTGCAGTCATTGATTCTTCCATGGAGCTTTTTTCTGTGGTCTTTCCTTATTTGAACAGTAAGATCCAATACTCAGTTATGGAAAACTTAAATCTTTCAATGTTTTCTAAAATAACTACGCCTTTACGAAGTATTACTATTGCAGCAAATATTTGCGTAGTAATTTACAACGCTCTAAGAATCATTCAAGAGAATGACCTTATATTAGCTGAAGATGTTGGTCAATTGATGCTGAATTCCTTGAGTAAGATTGAATTCTTCAATGATTCATACATAACAAGAATAAAATCTGCATGTACTGGTTTGATAATTGCTGCAGTAGCTCGAGGTATGACTTATGATATCAGGAAGGAATATATAACTGAACATAGTAACATCATTTTGAAAAGGATTGCTGAAATGAACGAACCACATTTCAGAATTTACTATGCTATGTCTCTCGCCTCCATCTTCAAATATAACCCACAGAGTGCATCTTTCAGTTCCTATTTCGATATCATATTTGCTCTGATTAATGATCCTCATCCAGTTGTCCATTCATGGTCGCTCAAGGCCATGCATGTTTTACTGCAAAAACATCTGGCAATTACACCTCCAACGGCATCGAAACTGTTAACGGCCTTACAAGATGTTTTGACAGATCCAAGTTTTGGCCAATACGGTTTTTCCACTCTTCGCTATAATTATAATGTTGAATACAATTCCTATGTTGCAATTTTTCAAATTGTAGCTACTTTAACTGAGATCTTGGGCCCAAATATGAGCAATCTAAATGGCGAAGATATAATTGCCTACAGAAATATTGTCACTAGTGGATTACTTTCAAATGACATATCCGCAAGGCTAATAAGTTCATCGATCTATAATAATATTGCAACTTTTAAACTGGAGGGTTATTTGAATGAGAATCTCTTTATCACAAATGCGCAAAAGACTTTAGAGACCTCTGTTCTTCCAGCTTTGGGGAGTAGCTACTTCAACAGTTACTTTACAAGAACCTTTGAACTGATTTCGAATAATTCCACGTTTAGAGGTGTTCAGGAAAGTTTTAGTATGTTTTCTCAGCTTGTTAAACTTCAAAAGAAAGACCAGTTTTACCAAAATATTGACGATCTTTCCTGGTTATATTTGGCTATTCGCCCTGCATCAAACTCTGTGGTAAACTATTTTATTGAACTTTTGTTGAATAGTATCGATGATGATAACCATTGGTTCGACAAATTGTATGCCATGTTTAACATGCCAAGAGGAAGATTATTCAGCAAGTATTATAAGGGTTTTGATTCTATCCTAGCTTCAAAGATGAAAGAAATTTCTGAAGATACTCAATTAAAACGAGAGGAGGAAAAATCAATTAATACAGCCCTACCGGCAATTGCTCCTGAACTAGCCAATGATTTAGCAGACACTATTCAATGGAAAACAAAAGTAGTTATCTTGAAGATGTTAGTTATGGTATGCTCACATTCTGAGTCTAATTCTCGGATAAAAATGGTTCTGAGCACTAGGTTACCTGAACTAATCAAAATATCCTTCCAGGCTTCCGTCATGAGAATAATTTCTCTGAAGAAGCTTGGCTTAAAAATACTAGATTTTATTATCACTGAATTTTCAGGCATGAAGGATCCTGAGAATACAGAACACTCAATTCTTGAACAGCAAGAAGCACAAATTACAAGTGCATTAATGCCAGCATTTGGCAAAGGAAGTTCCCCAGACATTATATCCTCAGCAATTATAGTTGCTTCACAGTTTCTATCTTCCAATGTTGCACCATTAAACAGGCTTGGCAGAATCTCTCAGTTATTAGTAGGCCTTTTAAGTGACATTGAAAACAAGAAAGATGAACTTACTATCGGTGAGGCTGTGATAATTACGCAAAAGGCAAGAAGGAAGATTGAATTGTCAACACTCAACGGGTGGGCTCAAATTGTTCAGCAGGCACTGGTGACAAACAATATTGAATTAATTACATTCTCAAAAGGTTACTGGAATACTCTTATTTACTTGTGGATTGTATCTCTACGTGAGTATGTTATGGTTAAATATGAAAGTATCAAAAATGTAAGTGAACGTACTGGACAATCTACTGCTGTAATTCTAGAAATTAGGAATTCAAGGCTTGAACTTTATTCGCCAGTCTGGTTGAACTTTGTCGAGACATTGGGCTGTCTGTTAAAGGAGGATAAAAATTTGATCTTGGAATGTTTACATGAAGATGAAATTGAAAGTTTCATGTTCATTTTGATGACACAGTGCTTAGAAACGGTCATCAAAAATATAGATGATCACGAAGTTAAAAAAAGAGTATTGCCGGCATTGCACAATATATTAAATTGTGGTATATCTTTAGATTCTTTGTTTCAAGATGATATACATCATGAAATGTCTGGTACATTGGAACGTGTCATACTAGCAGGAGATGCACAAGAAACTTTGGATTGCATAAATATCATTGATGATTTATTGAAAGGATACATGTCACATAATAATAATACAGATGCATTTTTACAGGGCGTGGACAAGTTATATGAATATCTGAGACTTTTGTTGTTGATCATATCTATGAAACTTCCATTTATAAGAGCTAACGCACCGAATACAGATATCACAGGTAAGATTTCTTTATCTACATCAGACTTACAAGTTATCAAGAAAGTATTAATCACCTTTGATGAAAATGTTAGTAAATTCGATCTTGTCTTCAAGATTGATTTGGATGCTTGCATATTGTATATTATGGGTAAGATTTCGCAAAGTGATGTGAGAAACACATCGGTACCAATTCTTTTACCACTGCTAAAAAAACTCATAAAATCTTCTTCTGGCGATGAGACAAAATTGATTTTGATATACTTCAACTCTATAAAAGAGATCATATTTGAGCAGTTGACAGCCGAAAACAAAATTGCTACATTAATGATATTTGTAACTAACGGTTACTCACATTTTACCACTGAAGAGATACAGAAAATTAGCAACCTTCTACTGGATGGTATTGAAGACTCTAGTTTGCAACTGATCACAGTTCAAGCTATGAAGGCTATTATCAACAACATGGACAAATACACAGCATGCAAAATAGTAGTTCATACAATGCTCTCAAAATTTTCTGAAATATACACATCTGTGAATGTACCACTAACCTCAAAACTTATTTTGGATATTATTGTTACATTTGCAAACAAATCCTACAGTATGAATGCAACTAAAGGCGAGTCAATATTTGCCCTATGTTTGACATTTATTTTGTGGTATTATGATAAATCTGCTGACAACTTGGCATTTGCTGCAGAAAAAATTATGCATCTAGCTAAAATTGACTCCAGCGTATTCAAGAACACACTGAATACAGTCCTAACCGATGATCAGAAAACTAAAGTGGAGATGATTCTCTCCGATTATAACGAACTTGCTACAGATCTAAAAGCACAGGAATCCAAATTGTTGAAGCTTAAGAGCTTTTCATAATTTGTGTCATTTTTTGTGGTATCAAAAAATTGTATGAAATTTCAGGACATATGAGAGAATAATCCTTTAACAACATGAATACATTTCATAAAAGTTTAAAGAAATGTGCAATCAAGTATTCATCGATGACATAAATGAATCCCATCACAGTACACTTTTATTCAACACTGAAGTACAATTTTTTTTTGGTGTCGCTAAACTTCGTTTTTTGCATATTATAAATGTATTAAATAGGCAAAAAACTATAGGTGCTGCCCTTGTTTGACAAAAAAAAAAACTAGTCTCAAGGCCTTTTCATTGCTATTTCGTGTATTTAAAGCTCATATGGTTTGTGGACTTTTTTATTTTTGAGGGAATAACTTTAAATTGAGGTTCTCTCAAATAAAAGTACCAAAAATGAGAACCAGAGGTATATTACTCATGCTATTGTTTTGTCAGGCGTGGGGATATTCAATACTCAATGGTTTTATAAGTGGCAATACAGGAGATGACGCTAAACAAGAGTTACTTCGTGGTTACACTAGTTTATTCACGAAACGACAGGCAATTCTTCTTCTGACACAAATACCTACTGTTTTCGATGGAAAAGAAATTAATCAAGAGTCAGACCCAGAGTTATACGCATTTTTACTTGAGTCCAATACAGATGACAGTAATTTATGGAATCAGTATGAAAATTTCATTGGGAAAAGCATAGAGGAAGATGAGAGTAATGTGGTAACTAGCAAAATCTCTGCATTATTGTCGAGCTACATTCGTTTCCAATACTACATATACACCAATATGAGAGGAGATGCAAAACGACGTTCATTCACTGAAAGCTGTTGTGAGGCCATTATGAGTGCAAGTATGGTAAAGACTAAGTTACAAGATATCACTTGGACTAACCTGTACCGTAAGTGGTACCATCTAGAACAGGATATTCAAAACATATTGGAAGACGGTGATGAAACGAATACAAGCTCTTCTTCACCTATCACCATACAAGAGACGGATTTCACGCCAGAAGAGAAGAAGAGAATTACTGAACAATTTACCAAATTTGTTGGCATCACTCAAGCACTGGGAGCCTTCGTATACTGTCTCTCAGCGAAGATATACATATGCAAACAGACATTACTGGTGCTTATTCTAATTGCAACGTACTACTGGTTCATTGACATGTTGCCAATTATGCTGAGAAGCAATCCAGGTCAGGTCTGACACTATATAATTGTGTAGTTTTTACAATTCTAACCTCATGGAATTCATACAAATTTGAAAGATAAAAGTTTTACTAAAAGTTTCTTGGCATGTCATCGAACTTATATCAAATATGAATCGATGAGATCCGGACTTCTCAGAATATCCTCTGAGTTGTCGTTTTTTCCACTTTTCATCTATAAAAGTTTGACACATCTACAAAACTTGATCTGTTCACCAAATCTTTATTCCAAAGCCATCTTCTGGGACCACAACTATATAGTTTATATCACTGAATAATTGCTATTTATTTAATAGAGCTATCAACGATGAAAGCTGCTGTCAAAACCGTCGTCGTTGGCCTTACAGGTGTGGGTTTAGGTGTTGGTATTGCGTCCAGCTACCAGTACAGAAGGGCATATCTCTCGAAGACCACTCTGCCAGCAGACCTGTTTGGCAAGGATATCAACAATCTAGACGTCTCGAAGGGCAATGTGGTCAAACCCAATAACTTCTTCAGTTTTGGGTTCCCAGGACCCATCCACGATCTCGAAGTGAGAGAAGAGTTCATCTCCTGCTATGACAGAAGGACCAGAAACCCATACTGGGTCCTGGAACATCTGACACCAGAATCGTTGTCGTCTAGCAATGCTGACAGGAAGAACTCGAGGTTTATGGAGGATGAGAACATTCCAGAGCTGTTTCGTGCCAGATTGAAGGATTATTTCAGATCTGGTTACGACAGAGGGCATCAAGCAGCTGCTGCGAATGCAAAATTTTCACAAGAGGCCATGGATGACACATTTTATCTGACCAATATGTCTCCACAGGTTGGACAAGGTTTTAACAGAGATTACTGGGCACATTTGGAATTTTTCTGTAGAGAATTGACCAAGAAATACAATAATGTCTATGTGGTGACAGGACCTTTGTATTTGCCCAAGAGAGACCCTGTGGATGGTAAGTACAAAGTCACCTATGAGATGATTGGTAACCCACCAAATGTAGCTGTTCCAACACATTTTTTCAAATTAATTGTGTCGCAAGATAAAAGTGTCATAAATTCTGGTAATCCTGTCGTTGGTGCTTTTATATTGCCCAATGAACCAATCCCCAACGAAACAAAATTAACAGATTTCGAAGTCCCTGTCGATGCACTGGAGAGAGCTTCTGGTCTGGAATTGTTGCAAAAAGTTCCAAAGACAAAATTGAAACCATTATGTAAAGAAGTTAATTGTCAGATAGTTGTGAGAGATTTCTCAAAGAAACTATCTGATTCCAGGAAAAAATAGTTTAACCATGAACTTATTTCTCTGACAAGGAAAATCCATCCATCGTTTGACGTTCATTCTTTCAATACCATTTTGTCGCAGTCATCTTGAATCGTTATTTATTTACACAATCGTTTATACTAAAATGAATAATATCTTGTTTATAAATTCCAAAAAGATCTCATTTCGAATCAGAATTATTAAATGCTAAAAGTTCCAACTTTAACAAATTCAATGCGAGTTCATGCAGCCTAGTCATTTGGTTTCGTTGAATCGTTTCTTGTTATTCATAGGGAAGCCAAGTCTCAATTCTTTATTACTCATACCATTTCTACGTAGCTCAGCATGGCACCATGTGAGAATCTCTTTATTCTTGAATTTTAGTGCACCATGTAATATGGTCCTCAGAATAACATTTGAATTGCTTTTAGTAATCTTGAGTTTTATATTCTCTGGTGATGCAACTTTGAAAGGATTATACGTTACTTCCGCCCAATGGTACATTTTGCTATTTCCCACTGAATATAAATATCTTGCCAAAGATAAATTAGTATCATTCTGTGGCGTTTTGGGTTTATCAAATTTCACCAATTTTTTTATGTACAGTGCTGAAATAATATTCCATAAAGATTTTAAATGCATGGGGTCTGCATTATGTGCTTTATTTAGTAATTGTTCAATGACATTCAAAATATCATCATTCATATCACTAAGTTTTTTAGAACAAAATTGGTTATGCAAAATACGGTCTATTATCACTGCATAGGAATTCATTGCTGATTTAACGGGGAACGAACTCACTAAATTCAATGCCTTTTGCATTGCTGTGTCTGTATTTGGAGCCAATGCATACTGTATAAGTGCCAAATAGTTATCGCTCGAATAATAATCAAATTTCTTTTTGATCTGAGACATGATTGACTCAACACCTTTTGAATCCTTGAAATGTAAGCGCATCTTCAACATAGAATTCATACAAGTCTTGGAGTATATTACTGAATCAATTTTATCGGATTCAATATTATTATTTATGCTCTCCATTAGTTCTTGGACCATTTCAAAGTTATTCTTGCTCGTGGCGTAATCTATTATAACTGGTAGTATTAAAGGGTTATTACAATAATATTTTGCGGGTAGTTTTTGAATAATCTCTTCCACATTATTGTACATTTTGTTAACAAAAAATATTTTGAGTACTTTGTATAGGATTCGAGGATCATGTTTGGACAAAGAATCATAATAATTTTTAATTTTGAGCCATGTTACTTGGACTCCTGCTACATTGTTTTTTCTGTAATCTAATTCTATTGAAGAATATGCTAAAGCTAATTCAGAAGTTCTCAAACTTGAATGTGGATCTTTATTGATATATGAAAATGCACTCATCAGCTTATCTAAGGCTTTTTTACTCAAGCTATTAGAGGTCGATACATTTTTTAGAGAGGATGTTGGTTCTGTATCAAAGTCTGCACTTAGAGCTTTGTTACAAAAAGAGGAGATGTGATAATTTGTCAATTTCAGTACGAAACCATCATTTTTCCTGCTCTCGATAAAATCATTCAATCTAATTAGATTTACCAAAGAATCTCTATCAAATTTTGGATCAGGTATAGCTAAACTGTCGGTAACTTTTTTTAATAAGAGCTCATCAAACTGTGCAGATTTGTTGCGTGAATAATATGTGATGTATATATCAGTCATAGCTGATATATCACCGTACTTCTTACAATTTTGCAAACAAATTTTCAAAATTGAATTTGTTGATTTGGTCTCAGAAACTGCATGTAACCAATTCAGATTCTGAGCAAACTGTTTCAAAACAGCTTCATCATTTGCATGGAAAACCAATTCGTATCTGCATATATTTCTTATTGCAGGTAAAACATTGTAGTATGTATTGAAAAATGTGCACAAAGTTTTGAGGTCGATATTCCGCAGCAGGGTATACTTATATTTCGAACATGATATTATCTGCCATAGTTCCTTCAGTCGATACTTATCTCTTCCAGAAATTGTAGGCTTAACTGGGTTACGAATTAATTTCTTCAAATGTTTCACTATATGGAGTTTCTTAACCAAACCAGACTTCTGCCCTTGTGGAATCGCATTTTTAACATCTTGACAGTTCTTTGATCGACTTGAATCGTGTCTGTACGTGATATGAATGTACCTGAGCACTCGAATTGGACCTCTTAGTGAGAAATAATAGCCAAAATCGACGCTTTTTTTCAGTGATTTCAACATCACAAATACATAACCATTTGAGTATCCAAAAAGTGGCCAAGTGACAATGGAAGACTGGAATTAAGTGTCGACAGTAATTAGAATCTCAAGGATCATGAACTGGGTCAGAAATAGTCTATTTGGTAGTTTTGGCTATACGCGTGTTGTAACCTTTGAAAGCTTGTTATTAATGATGAAACTTTCAAATGTCAGTAATTTCAAACTTTGACAAAATTATGGAAACCACAAGTTTAAGAAGTTTTGTGAGAGTTGAAGGAACCTGAAATGAGACAAGTTGGACTTTATTTTCAGCTTCCTAGTCAAATTATGGTACAAGTAACATCAGTTCAGACATCATCAATTAAACTCAATGGGGTTTGACTAAAATATGTACAAAAATTTGTAGAGTATTGGAAATTAGATGTCAATATTGTAGCAAAATTAGTAGCATGTTCAGTAATATGCTTCGTAGCTTTTTATCTTGTTGTTGCAATTTCGACACAATCCATGGGTCGTCTGCAAGCATAAATAGCAGTAAAATCCATTACAACACGACACAATGTGTGGATTCGTGGGTAATTCATCGCAAACTGGACATTTGACACTTCCATTGGTGTTTACAGTGTCTCTAACGTGGTTGGTATCAAAAATATTTAAAAATTGGGACAACCATGCCATAACGACAGTATTATCTGAGCTTAAAAATGTGTTGAACAGCTCTAATATGGCAGACCACAGCAGTTGCTTGTTGTGGTACTGCAAGAGACCTATTTTGGTCGAATTGATGAAGTTATCGTCTTCACAAAGTGTAGAATATACACCCAAAACCCTATTCGTCACTGTGGGCAGCGTCCTTCGATCGTCTCTGGATAAAAACACCACAAAATTAAGCAGATCCATGAACTCATAGATCTTGACCAGCAATGGGGGGAAGTTCAGCTTTTTGGACAGGTATCCAGCTAAAATATTGGTCAAATAAAGGTACCTCTTGGAAGTGAGATATGAAACTCCAGATAAGGAAGAAGCATATGTCGAAACCAGATTCTTAGTAGAATGGGCACCAAATAAGAAGATCAGTGATCTCAGAGCAGCTTCAGATTCATTGGGGAACTTGGATTGCCATTTTGAAGGTATAATTTTGCTGAATTGTGGTTGGAACAAAGTAACAAGTTGTTCATCTAGGTTTTCAGTATCGATTTGAGCAATTCTGGACATCTCAAGAGCTCAAAATTGGTTGTTTGGGGTCGTTTGGACGTTAAATCTGGGTCTTTCAAGAAGTAGGGTCCTGTTACTCTTAGTTATAGTGAGTATAGAGGCACGGCGCTATCACGTCAGGCAAGTGACAGTAATTCAATATGACAACCATTTCAATGAAATCCGATACATTTATGGTTCTGGAGGGTCTGTTCGAGCTTCGAGAGTGTTGCTATGCGATTTGGATTATTTTGTTTGGGTTACATACTTTTCTAGCTTTTCCTTTCATGTCTGTGTGATGTTTTTGTGCTTCCCAACATAAAGAAGAGATTCAGCTGGAAAGGCTGAGAGTGCAATGATATTTGCGTTCTTTCATCACACATAGTTGGAGTGCATCTTGGAGTGTAACGTCATATTGAGCTTCAATTTTTCGATTTCTGATATTACGTTTAGGTAACGCTTTGGAAATTTATATGGAATATATAAAATATTAACAGGAATATCAAATAAGCTAGATACAGGAATCAAACTAAGAATAAGGATATGAGCCATGGACATTTGAGAGTCGAATGGGGATCAAAAACCAGGAATATGAATACCATGTCAGGAATATGAATAAATATCGAATAAATAAGCAAAGAATATGAATCAATGGAATATGAACGATGGAATGGAAAACCAAATAAATATGAACCAATCAATGAATAATGGGTGCACCAATGTATGATGAAGACAAATTGGTATGAATTAAGTTCAACGAATATAGTTAATTTGAGGAATGAAATCAATAGAAAATGCATTACATTCCAACTTTATATTTCTTCAACTGTTCAACAGTCACGAATATAATGATTGTAAATGGACCAAGTCTCATAAAGCTAGGCGTCCAACCTCTAAATAGGAACCCGACACCTTCATGCTTTATAGAATTTAAAATTTCCTTTGCACCACTAGAATCATGCTTGTGAGCATTCATAATACGTGTTTTGATAACATCTGCAGGTGAACAAACTGTTGTTGCCACTAAAGCCGCCAATAGAGATGCACTAAAATGGGTAGTTTTCCATCTTGGATCCATACCATAACCAACAAGATGAGATTTCATCACATCGTATGTAACAGCTTGGGAAGATGTCATCAGAATACCACGTACCAAATTAGGTTTCAGTCCTCTGAATAAAGATGCAATGCCTTCATTTCTCAATATTTTGTACAATCCATCAAACGCATTTTTATAATGACGACGTAAATGTTCTGGTAAAGCTTTGTCATTTTGCATACGAATATTAACCACATCAGATGGGTTACCAACAAATCCACCAATGGCACCACTGAACATCGATACAGGCAGCAAATACATGGTATTGCCCTGATGAGCAGGTGAAATAAAATTTTCTTTAATTACAGCGTACATACCAAATCTAGCCGTCGTATACGTACACTGACGCAACAGAGCAGCTGTCAGACCGTTGTACAACGCCAAGAGACCATGTTCATGAGCAATCTTTGGTATCATTGATATAAAACTAGGTCTAATGGTACCAGGGGTATGTGGTAGCGTCTGCAACCGCACTTTTGCCAGATCCAAAGGGTGTGTAACCACACAACCGACGAGCCCACCCACTCCACCGTACCACCAGGGGTACTTGACGTTAGCATCGTTGTTATAATGTGCATTATCCACTATTAAAGTCATATTTCAGGACGATTTGTGGTGTCCCAGTCCAAAATAGCCGTAACTCACTCCAATGTGGTCCAAATTTCGCCAAACAAAAACCAAAACGCAGCTTACAGTCCTCGCAATCGACCTGCACCGCTCGTATCACCTCCAACCGACGTCTTTCTTTGGTCTGCTCCATCCAAATGTGCAACCGTTATTTCAGGTCCATTTTTCTTTAAAAACCCAAAAAACGCAGGGCGTTACCCGCACGCCGCGCTCTTCAAATTTACAATTTGCCAATTTTTCACCAAATCTCATCACTTAACAACTACAAC
Source organism: Yueomyces sp. D-C8-1 (assembly GCA_031771845.1). NCBI lineage: Eukaryota > Fungi > Ascomycota > Saccharomycetes > Saccharomycetales > Saccharomycetaceae > Yueomyces > Yueomyces sp. D-C8-1. The sequence continues at coordinate 655,276 of JASCNY010000004.1, forward strand.
TACCACTGAACAACCATTCCAGCAAACTGATAAAACCGGTTCAGAACCACGATTTGAGGTTATTCTAGTTGGAATCAGCGCGCCAAACCACCCTATAGAGAGTCCACTCACCCATCCGTTAATACATGTCCATTGAAAACTTGAAATCGTTCGATCCGTTTGCTGACACTGGTGAAGACGAGACATCAACGACTAATTACATCCATATCAGAATCCAGCAGAGAAACGGTAGGAAGACGTTGACCACAGTGCAAGGTGTGCCAGAAGAGTACGATTTGAAACGTATCTTGAAAGTGTTGAAGAAAGATTTTGCGTGCAATGGTAACATTGTGAAGGACAAGGAAATGGGTGAAATTATCCAATTGCAAGGTGACCAGAGAGCTAAAGTCTGCGAGTTCATGATCACTCAATTGGGGTTGCAAAAGAAGAATATCAAAATTCACGGTTTTTAATTCAAACGTCAATTTGTATCTTTATATAAGTATATTCATAAAATTCACATAAATAAAATTTTTATATAGCTGTAATCAAGAGCATTACGTATTGCAAACACATCCAAGCTTTACAATTCTGATATTTTGCTTTGTTTGAATAAAAGTTGTGATCTGGCACTATAAAATTATTGCTCATCTCATCTCATCTCATCTCATCTCAGACAATACACATTTTGCAAAAATTTAAAGAGACCAGAAGTTGTTGAAGGTTAGTATATAATGGGTAGTGGTGATTTGAATTTGCTCAAGTCTTGGAACCCTAAACTGGTCAAGAACAGGTCAAAAGTCTGGCAAAGAGAGCAGGAAAGGTTAGATGAAGAAACCAAGATAAATCAACGTCTCAAAGAGATTGCCAAAGAGAAGGAACTCGATGATTTGGTGCATGCTGAAGGTAAAGAGATGCCTGCAAATGCTGCCACAACTCTCAAACGGAAGAATAAGCTCGATTGGATGTATAGAGACGATTTGGAAGTAATGAAAGAATCTAAAAATGATTATTTGTTGGGTAAGAAGAAACTTGATTCAAGTGTACTGAAAACTGAATCCAAGAGTGTGGAAACTTCAAAAGAAAGTTCTAAGGTCCAGCAATCTTTCTTATCAAGTAATGATCCAATGGCAAAATTAGCATCAAGAGGTATACGAAATGGTACAAACACATCTACTCGTCCTCAAAGCTCTACAATCACATCTAGTCGTAGCCAAGGATCTAGAAACACACCTAGTCGTACTCACAACACCACAAACCGTGTTTCAAAGAACACAAGAGAAGGATCCAGATATAATACTTCAAAATACGACTATTCTAGACAAAATTCAACCACGAACTCAAGAAGTCGATACCAAAATAATCCATTCCTTAACAAATCCCCAAAATCATCTCATAATTCGTCTGGTAACGATTCAGTAGATTATTAACATTCAAACAAAATTTTATAGTACAAAATTTACACACGACAATTATAGATCCAACGGTTCGTCACTGGAATCACTATCACTCTCTTCATCTGCCAAATCTCTCTGTGCTTCTGTATAATAACGAACACAGTATGGATACAAATCTTCAATGATCAAATTAACCAATCCATCTCCATGTGGGAATTCTTTACCTGGTTTCTCACCTGTCCATCTGAACCATCCAAACAAACTCTTCATACCCATCCTATAGTTCTTCTTACCTTCAGGTGTCTTTTTGTCTGTGATCAGATCTGGATTGATGCTGTCGTAGCTTTTTGGCCATACAACTTCTGCAATTTCACTCTTCATCGTCTCTTCTTCCTCGACTCCAACGTCTTCATCAATTTTAAACTCTCTTCTACATCTCTTGGTGACAACCTGTTCAGGGAAATCGTCTTCAATACCATTGAACTTGATCACTATGTCAAAATTGTTAGTATCGATCCAATTTATTCTGATATAATCGATGTTGTCCACATATTTAAAGTCAGAAACTCTGATGAAATTGGCAAAATCACTGTGTTGTGATAAAACGACCTTCCAGAAGCTGGGGATCTGTTCTATCGTTGCATCTCTCTTGGCAAAAATAGGTTTCATCTGTTCCAATCGATATTTTTCAATTCTCTTCTCTGCTGCAATTGTTTCCATTTCACATTCTGCTAAGCCCAAAAGGGCTTTAGAGGTCTTTTCAGTGCTCATTGAAACGTACTCTTCTATCAATTTAATATTCTGAGTGATACTTTCAAGATTTATGCAATTTTTATACTAGTGATGCTTTAAAGTGTTGAAACTTTTAATACCTAATGATTCCCGTAATAAATTACATCAAATTAGATCTTTACTTCGTATATCGATGACCAGTCCTTGAGATTATTATATACTGACGACCAGTTGCTAAATATTAATACATATTTCATCAAGATAAGTATAATACAGTGGGGCGAATTTATAACTATTTCTTTGTGTACTCTTCGTGCAATTTCTTTTGAGCATCCCATTGTTTTTTCAATTTCTTCAACATTGATTTGGAGACATCATTACCATCTTTGTCCTTTGTTGGCAGACCACTTTCATCCCAAGCAGAGAATTTTTCATTTTTGAACATTTCTAATGGTGAAATTTTAGCCTTATCAGCCCTTTCCTTCTCCTTTAGTTCATTTGCCTTCTGTTGTGCCAATTTCTTTTCCTTCTTGGCAATTTCACGTTCAACTTTTTCTTTGTTCAATTGTATCATATTCTGCTTTTCTTCATCGTTCAAGATTTTGATTAATGCAGATTGTCCATTTCTGTCGTCTAATGAAATATTCAAATTTAACAAATTAACGTCTCTTAGTTCATCTGACAATTTCAAGAATTCTGAGTATGGTTTAGAACTGATGGATAATTGTCTAACTTGATCTCTGAACTCGGAAAGACATTTCACATATGGCATGATTATCTCTTCGTGGAAAGATTGGGTGGTATTACCATCCGATTGAGTCTGTGTTTCCCAACCTAATTCATCTCTACGAGTTTCAAAACCTATAATTCTTAGTATTTTTGTGATATATTTGGCAACAGCTACTAAAGGTTCAATTTTCCAATTGGCACCAACTTTAGTGATATAAGTGTTTGTTATGGTTACTAGTTCACTGATTGATTTTAGTACTTGTGGAGTAGACAAATTATCACAGAAGGATGCGTGTATAGAGTTTTGTATTCTTGTTAGATCAGCTATTAGATCTTTTTCCAATTGAGAGAATTTTTTGGACAAAATGTTTTCGTTTGATTGATCTGCGAGGTTCGATCCATTGAATTTTGTCTCTAGTGAATGTTTATAATCGTTATTGAATGCTCTTATATTGACAAAAAAATTGTTCAATGAAGTTTCGAAAGACTTAACCTCATGAATTAATGATTCTTTAAAATCTAATTGATTGTTCCATTGTACAGATGCAAAGATCAATCTTAATTGACGTGAAGTATATTTCTGTAGAGCTTCATCGATTGTGATGAAATTTTTCAAAGATTTTGACATTTTTTGACCTTCAATATGTAAATGACCAGTATGAAGCATATAATTAACCCATTGATCATTATCATAATGAGCTTCACTTTGAGCTAATTCGTTGTCATGATGTGGGAAAGCTAAATCGATACCACCAGAATGAATATCAAAATTTTGACCATGAATATCTGAAGCCATAACAGAACATTCAATATGCCAACCTGGTCTACCTTTACCCCAAGGAGATTCCCAGATTGGTTCACCTGGTTTTGAAGATTTCCATAATGCGAAATCATTTGGTGAACGTTTACCATTTGATTTATTGTTTAAATTAGAAAGTGAACCTTCTGCATCGTTGATCAGATCTATTTGACCTTTATTCCAAGGTTGACATTTCGCATAATCGTGATTTGAAGAATTATCAAATTTAATAGTATCAAAATACACAGATCCATCATCTGTTGCATAAGCGTAACCATTTTCAATAATTTTGGAAACGAATTCAATAATTTCTGGTACATATTCAGAGACACGGGTGGTAACAGTTGGTGGTTTAACATTCAATGCAAGCATATCATTGTTGTATTGATTTTCCCAATACGCAGGTAATTTTTTGAAAATTTGTGGATCAGAAATTGTGGAACCATATTTTTCATCCAAGGATGGGACCAAAGTATCTTTAACTAGGGTGTAAAAATCGGAAGGTTCGGCAAATTTGGTTTGCAAAGCTTTGATAGTATTTTGAATTGCTCTCAAATGCATGGGGAATTTAGGATTTTGCGCTTTCTCAGACTCCTGGTCCAACGTCGAGATCCATGATTCTATACTTGGGATATCGTTGAGCCCAGCAGCGGCTATTTTTTCAAAATTTTTGGAAATGTATTGGTAAAGCGAGGACTGCACTTCTGAAAGCACAGAATCGTCTACATGAGAATGCTTTGCAGTAAATTGATCAAACAGATAATTTTGTCTGGCACGGATGATGATCTTATCGTCGATATCTGTGACGTTCTGCACGAACAACACGTTATAACCAAAATAATCCTCTAAAATACGTCTGTTGATATCGATGGAAACGTAATTTCTGGCATGGCCCATATGACTAGCATCGTAAACGGTAGGACCACAAGAGTACCAAGTGACAGAATTCGACCCAGACTGCGGTGTGAACACATCTTTACTACGCGTCAGAGAATTGTACAGCTTCAAAACTGGCGCTTCTGCCGCAGGAGTCGGTCTGAACCATTTGGGCTGCGTAACTTTGGGAGTCGTCGACATGCTCATAAATTTCCTAACGAGACGCAAGGACAACGGTTTCCTGGTGAATGGGCAACTAGACGGCGAAACAAAGAGTGAACAAGACTTTTGTAGGGTGATCAAGCGCGCAGATTGCAATGGAACACTTCTTGGGGCCGCTAATCGAGTGGATCTGTGCAGTAATCTGGCCTTCAGCAGCCAAACCTTGCCCATAGGAACCCAATTGCTCCAAACCTCGAATTCTGGCTTCAAAGTGGTTATTACTAGTGGAAGTTGGCAGAATTCGACATTTTGCCGATTCGAGGAATTTTGAAATTTTGAAAAAAAATCTGAAAAAAAAAAAAATTGAAAAAAAAAGGGAGCCGGGTAAACGAGTCGCGTGACATCGCCGTATTGGGAAGACATTCCTGCTGCGGGAAGACTACCGCAACTGGTACTCCGCTTCCGAGATCCGAATTACGCTTCCGTCTCCGAGATCCGAGATCCGAGATCCGACTTCCGAACCCACATCTATAAGAATTCAAGATTCAATTCCATTGTTCAATACTACAATACAAGGAGCGCAAGACAATGGAAGGCAGCAAAAGTGACCAATACCCGCCGAGCAATGAGGCTATCGGTACCAGCATCGCCGCCAAGTTACGCTCCGTTTCGTACAGATCATTGTCGAATTTGAACGGTCCAAATCTGACCACTTCTCTGTCCACAGTGGCCAGTCAATTTATTGGCGGCTCCAAAGTGCGTTCTTCGAGGAAATCCAAGGATATAGACGGTTTGCACGTCTCCAAGTCGCTCAGGGATCTCCAGTTGCACCATGGGAATGGTGGCTCTCATGGGCATGGAACAGCGGCCATAGCCGCTGTTCCATCCCACGATTCATCCCAGGATTTATCACTGGATAATATCAATAACGATCATCGAAACAGTTCTGCAGAAAGTAATCTTTCTGATAGCAGTTGGATCGAGATGCGTAGGAATAATTCGTTGCAATCGGATAATGAGAGTTGGTTATCTCGTTTGAACGATTCTCATCGAGTATTTTCATTTTCACTTCCTTTTGGTAAAAAGAGACATTCACCAGATTCTAGTACTCTAACCAGTCGTGATTCATTGAAAAGTAAATCGAATAGCCATGATTCATTAAAAAATGCATTGAATAGCCACGATTCATTGAAAAGCACGTCGAATAGCCACGATTCACTCTCTACACCTTCCATTTCACCCATAACTAAACTTATACCGAAACATCTGGAAGAAGAGCTTGCCTTCAACAGATCCAAATCTCTCTACAAAGAAGAATTAAAGAGGAAATTGAAACGAAACAGTTCTATAACTTCCCTAGAAGAACTTATACTCTTCGAAGATGAATCTGGTATAGTCAATGTAAGAGACGAAGCAATGAAAAAAACTTTAAAACCTGAAAAACTATCCAAAACTATTAAAAGCATTCTCCATGACCCTTATACAACTACATCAGATGGATTCACATACCATGATATTGCACACATTTTTGAAAATTTAAGCGGTGATGTCGTCATACTTGGCGGTTATAGAGGTTCTGTACTACTTGAAAAATCAACTGGTAAAAGGGTTTGGGTACCTTTGAACGTACCATTGAATCTTGGATCATCAGTGGATTTAATTATTGGACCAAATCCTGAAGATGAAATAGAAACACAAAATAATATTATACCCGATGGTATGCTCACACATTATGGACCTGTGGATATCTCTCGTAGGTTAATTCGTAAATTAAAATCAAATAAAAATGTTCACATAAAAGATTTTGGTTATGATTGGAGACTCTCTTTACCAATTGCTTCTGAACAATTAGCTCAACTCTTACAAAAGAATTATGATAATCAACCAAAGGACGCTAAAAAGGGTACATACGTAATTGCACATTCTATGGGTGGTATGGTTGCACATTATGCATTACAAAAATATACACACCTTTTCAGAGGTATCATTTATGTTGGTTGCCCAGATCAATGCCCAAATATAATGGGACCCTTAAGATTCGGTGATGAAGTTGTTTTCAACAAATCTATCCTATCTAAGGAGGCAAATTTTTTTATGAGAAGTTCATTCTCTTTTGTACCAAGAGATGGTAGATTATTTATTGATAAAACAGGTCATAAAAGGTTTGACTTGGATTTTTTTGATCCACAGGTTTGGATTGATTATGGTTTAAGTCCATTGGTTAGCACCAAAAGGAAAGAATATGAACTTAAACATGGTATACCGTTAGATGGTCACAAAGATAAAAACATTTCAGCTAATAAAGACGTGCCAGTTACTGTTGTCCCGGAATCATTAGTTGATAGGAAGTTATCAAGGGGTCTAAATCTATTTCCTGTTATAAAAAATATAACATCTATTGCACCATTACCATTGGACAAGAAAAACTCAAATTTTGAAGAAGATGTAGTTAATGATTCTGAGTTTAGAACTCCATATAATGATTGTGTTAAATACTTGGAAGATGTTTTGAAATCTACAAAGGAGTTCCATGAAGCATTAGCTTACGATTCAACAAAAAATTATCCACCTCTGGTTATTGTACACGGTAACAGAATACCAACAGTTCGTGGTGCTAAAGTACACGGCCTACAGGACATCAAAGACGGTAAATACAATGATTTCTATTATGGTGTTGGTGACGGTGTGGTCCATGAACACTGGTTACTACCTGAAAGGATTGGATTCCCCATTACAAAAAAAATTGCTAGTCCAACGGGACATATTAGTTTGATGAGTGATCTGGAAACGATGGCCAAAGCATTTATTGCTTTAACTGATGAGGAGAAGAGAAGAGAAAAAGCAAATGCGTAATTGACATTTATCCAGAGTGAAGCTCACCCACTACTCTGCAACATCAAATAAAACTTTTAGCCACAGACTGCAAGCACTACACTGAATGAGCATCACATAATTGTTGCTCAGAGGGTTATATTCACCGTATTCATCTAATGTATCCTCATTAAATTCAAATCCATGCTCCATTTTGCAACGAGGACAATTTTTATGAAACAATTCACTATTCTCATCAAACTCAAACTCATCCAACGAGTACTCATCCATACCATCACCGTTTCCCATCCCATGAAACTTTGACTGCTCTTCCACAGAGTCATCATACTCTTTGCGTGTGACTGGATCCACCAGGACACGGTATGCCAACTGTATTTTGCTGACATCTACACCTCCAGCATTTCCACAACCACTACTTTGCTTCTTGTCAGGATGCACATTCAACAACGTTTCCCTGTACGCCCTCTTTATCTCCTCACTCGTCGCTGTCTCCACCACTCCTAACGTTGCATAATGAGACTTCATTACTGTCTATTGTTATAAATTACAATTTACTGACACAAGCTGACACGCTCTCTCCAATGGGAATACTTTAAAGGCTGCCACAATTCACTATAAAGCTCGTCCAATGCACTTTTAATACCGTATAAACACATTCGAAGAACAATCCAATAAGCACAATTTAATAAATTTATCAAAATCTAATACTTCTTTATTGCTATTACTATTACCATTATGAGATGAGATGAGCTTGAAATTTGATATGATCCATTCGGGTAACAGTGAAAAATTTTAGATATTGAAAAATATTGAAAAATTAGTGGATGCGATGAGCGCTGAGATAGCCATCTTAAAGTTGCGATATTGACTACATATCTGTCTGGAGGTAGAAAGTGTGGTTGTAGTTTGAAAAAAGAAGAAAAAAGCTATATATACGTACTTGTAGCAATGTCAGAGGGCAAAAAACGAGCTTACAGCGAGGTTTCTGTTGAAAACTACCAAGATCATCCATCCGTGGCCATTGCCAGTTTCTTCAAAGGCTTTAGAGCACCTGAAGACACACAATTTGATCTTTACAAGAGAAAAGGTGACTCCCACGATTTTGTGCTTCATGGTGAAAATTCTAGGTTAGAATATGAAGGTAGCACCGATGAAGGTACTTCCCAATCGACTCAATACGTAGTTGGTGTGTACAATGAATCCAAAAACTCTGTTGAATTGTACCAGGCTCCAGTTGTGGTTTCTAAAGTTATATCCAAGTCTAAGAAAAATCTGGTTGGCCCAGCTATCAAATCTACCAGAGATGCTCGTATCTCTACCATGAGAAATGCACTAGGTGAAGCATTTGGTACTAAAAAGGCTAAGAAAGCTATTGCTGATTTGGAGAAAAATCGTATTGATGCTGATAAATTAGTGGATTCGGCTATCGATATCGTTGATTCAGTTAGAACTGCATCAAAGGACTTACCAACCAGAGAAGAATTGCAATCCATTGTTTCTAATGATAGACCAACCCCATTGGCCAACTTAGATGCTACTGATGTGGAACAGATTTATCCAATTGCTAATGTGATACCAAAGAGAGAATGGAATTTTATTCATGTGGGTCCAATAATGAAAGAAAAGGATCCAAGCAAAAAATTAGATTTATTGCCATTCAAAAATTCCAAATATCTTGCTAAAAAATTAACTGTTCTTGAAGATCCTTCTCAAATGACAAAATTACAATTGCTTTACTATCTATCTCTTTTAATGGGTGTTTATACAAATAGAAGAAATTCCAATAAAAACAAATTACTTGAAAATTTGAGTTGCCCTCCTCCTGAAGTACTAATAGATGGTATACTGGAAAGATTCACCGTTCTAAGATCTGGTCAATTAGGTAGATCCAAAGATCGTTCCTTCTTTATTGATCCACAGCATGAGGATAAGTTGCTATGTTACATTTTGGTCATAGTAATGCATTTAGATAACTTCATCGTCGAAGTATCTCCATTAGCTAAGGAATTAAATTTGAAACCATCCAAATTAGTCAGTCTATTCAGAACTATCGGTGCTATCGTTAAAGGTGCCACTGTTGGTCAAGCTGAATCTTTCGGTATTCCAAAAAGTTCTGCTGCAACTTATAAAATCGCGACTTTGAAAGTTCCTTTCAAGTTACCTGAAATGACAAGAAGAGGTAGAGCTGCAAGGCGTTAATACCTCACATCATTCTCAATGAGAATAAACTTTATAAATCATATACTATGCATCACTTTACTTAAGAGGCATATAGCATGTATCATAACATTTAGATAAACAATCAATAAGCAATGAAAAAGTATTTATAGTTCAACCTCAAAATTCAATATATCTATTCTACCACTTTATTGATATCAACCCATTCAATTAAAGATTTTTGTCTAGCATCTCTTTTGATTTTAAAGAAATGATCTGTAAACTGTGAGGCATTCATATATGTCAAAAACTTCTCATCATGTGTAATTACAATCAATTGAAAGTTTTTCTGATGCTTTCTGACTTGAATTATATTATTCAGTGATTTTGCCAAACTTTCAATATTTTCTTCATCTAAATTTGTTGTAGGCTCATCTAGAGCAATCACACCACAGTTGACACCAAATGTTTCAGACAAGGCAAGTCTGATAATAATTGATGCCAACACTTTTTGACCAGCAGAACATCTTCCACGCATATCAAGTTCTGCATCCTGTTTATACATGACCACTCTATAGTTATATGCTTTACCCTTCTGAGTGCTTTTTACCTCGTCAGAACATATTTTTATTGTATCAACATCAGTTCCACTATAGGTTCTTTTCCACAGTTCATCGATAATTCTATTTATGTCTTGCATTTTCAAACTATGGTATTTCATAATTGCTGTATCCAGGGCTTTGGCATAGGTGTCAATGTCGTCATTCACAAACGTTCTAGTCTGTAATTCCACCCATTTTTTACGATATTCAGTATCAACTGATTCATAATCTGTTCGTAATTGCATAGAGAGGGAGTCTATTTGATTTTGCAATTGTTTCATCTCACCAACTTTCCCAGCATTTTCTGCACTTAACTTTTCAAAAGTAGAACGCAACTTTTTGGTTTCGTTTTGGTACTTTTCTCGATTGGCCTCTGCATTTTGAACGTCAAGTTCATTAATCTTCTTTTCAATATCCTTGATATTATTTTTCAGATCCAGTAATTCAATATTCTGTTTCATATTCTTCCTTTCATTAGCAGAGTTTGTTAATAACTGTTTCTTTCTTTCAAGATCTCCATTTAGTTTATCAAGTTTAGTTCGTATATCATTCAATCTCTGTTGTGAATTTCTTAGTTTCGATTCACAAGTATTTAAAGTATCACCTCCTTCATTTTCAAAATTTTCAACTTGAGCAAGCAAGTTTTTGAAGTGATCGAAAGATTCTTTGAACAAATCGAATGCTTGCCTCGAACTCTGAATTTCATTATCGACTTCGTTTTGCATTTCATTCATTTGATATTCATTGGACTCCTTAGATTTCTTCAATTGATCTAAAGAAGAGCGTAACGATTCTATAGATGCCTTGATCTCTTTGATATCCTGATATTTTTTCTCAATGTTCTCCTTTATCATATTTCTTTGCATCAGAGATTCCTCCATCATATTTACTTTATACGTTTTGTCCTTGATCAAGTTAACCAAATTGGACATCTCTTTTGTCTTTTCTTCCTTCTCTTCTTGCAAGGATTCAATTTTTTTTCTCGACGATCTGAGATCATCATTGAGCTTTGCCTGCTTTTCATTAAGGTCATCAGCAGTTTGAAGTTCATCCTTTGATGTTTCATATACCCTTAGTTCCGCGGTTATATTATCAACATCTCGTTGACTGGATTTTACCTCTTTTTGAACTCTAGTATAAGCTTCGATCAATGGCCTTACATTATTTTGCAAGTAGTCTCTTTCATTTTTCAATTCTGTCAATATCTTCTCACTTTCTTCCATTAAAGAATTCGCAGCAACTTCTTTTTCAGCTAAAGAGGAGATACTTGAGGCTAACTCAGATTTTTTCTTCTCTGAAGTTCTAAGAGATATGATGCTTTTTTCCATTGAACGTAAATTGGTTAAATATTCCTTTTCTTCCTCTACAACCTCTTTTAATGATTGTTCGAATTTTGCATCTGTTTTTGCCTTCAGTTCCTGTAACATTTTACTTTTGGAGCTCATATCTTCAAATTTTCTTGAGCATAGATAACAACAGTCTTCATTTTCAGCTAGATCGAGAGCTTTCTTATTAAATGACAATGTGGTTTGATGCATCTTTAAATTTTCCACAGCAATTTTATAAGATTCCTCTGCTTCACTCAGGAGTTCATCATAATCTGCCACTGTACAATTTTCAGGCATACTTGACAACAGATCATTGTTAAGATGCTCAATTTCTTCCTCATATTTTGAGAGAGAAGCTTTCATACTTTTGATATTCAGTGATAATTCCATGTAAGACCTTCTGTCTTCATTGGCTTCTTTAGTCTTTAAGCCAATATTTTTCTGTATATCTAGGAACGATTTTTTGAAATTAATCTCTAATTCATTTTTAACTTCCAAATCCAGTTTTTTGAAGTGTTCATCTGTTTCCAGTTTTTGTTTTATCTCATTTAAAGTCTCAACCTTTTCTTTCAATTCGTTCTTATAAAGTCCAAGTTTTGCGTATAGGCTTGAATGCTGGTTATTTTTCATCAATTGATCTTGTATCTTTTCTAGACCGAGTTCAAGATCTGCGATGTACCTTTGCTTTTGTTTAATCTCTTCTGTAATGGAAGCAACTAAATCCCTCTTGCTCCATTCTTTCAGCTTTTGGTTGAATTTTTCGAGATCTTCCTTTTCCCTCTCGAAATCATCAGTTATATTATCTATTTCCTGAAGTTCAGTTTGCATTTTTTCTATGGCTTGGTTAGTTTTCTGCATATCACTTTCAGCATATTGTAATTTTTGATTATCTATAGATATTTCATTGTTAACAGATGATTGAATATCCCTTAAATCTTGAACCTTTTTCTTACCAGTAGATATCAGAGTTTCTAAATTATTTGATAGCTTAGATTTTTCAGAGGAAAAGACTTCCATAAATCTGGTGTTGCTCTCATCATCAGCAAGACCAAGTTTGTATCGATTAGAGACCATGGATCGTATATCTTTCAACTCCTTCTTATTTTTTTCGTATGCAACTTGTTTAACCTTTAATTCACCTTGCAGTCGAATTAATTCGTTGCATTCATTCTGAGTAGTGTAAGATTGATTTTTTAGAGATTCTATTTCTTTGATCAAAGCATTAACGTCAGATTCATTAGATCGCAGAGTCTCCGAAAAGCTGTCCAACATCGCTTGCAATTCAGATTTTGGCAGATGTATTATCTCTAGAGAATCTTGTAATCTATTTATCTGCTCTGTAGCAGATTCTTTCATTCTCTGCAAACTATCTAATTTTGAGAGAACTTCTTGAAATTCTTGATTCGCATTAAACAATTTATCGAGATCCATAGTAATACGATTAATCTGTTCTTCTAAGTGTCCCGTATCCTGTTGAAAGTTATCGTATTTATCCTTTAGTTGTGAAATATTCAGTTTAATGATCTTAGCTCTATCTTTATCCACTTTGAGATGTTCTACAGATTGCTGTAACAATTTTATATCCACATTCATATCCTTTTTAATAGTCTTTAAAGAATCCAAAGCTTTGGTAAATTTCATTGCTTGAAAGATTTCGTCAAATTTCTTCTTAAGGTTTGATGGTTCACTCAATGGCCACAAACTATCCTCTTGGTGACAAAATATAACATATTCCAATATAGCTTTCGGTACACCCATATAAATTGGAACCTGTGAATCCAAATCAGTGGATCGAGTGTTCAAAGTAGTTCTATCACCATTTTTATTGATCGCAACCAATTGACCCTCTAGGGTCTTAAAAGTCTGTGTACTCCTCTTAACCAACAATTGCATATTTCTCGTAACAATCATAGTCAACCCATTGGCACTGGTGAATGCCAATTTAACCTGTGCTCTAATATCTCTTTCTCCCACAATTTTGGGATCATGGATGAAAGCACCACCTTTGCTGTTTGGCGGGAAATCACCAGTGGTGGCATATTTGAGACACTCGATGATCGTGGTCTTACCAGAACCGTTAGAACCTACAATTAGCGTCAATGGACTGCCAAATTCGATGGTTTCACTTATATTGGAGTCAAAGGACCGGATCCCCTGGATTGACAGCTTATAAATCGCACTCATAGAGTAACGTGGAAGTGTCCAAATGTTGTGGAAGTGGTTCCAAGCCTGTCTTGTCGAGCTTGGATTGGTATTTGATTCGTAATGGTGGTGATGGTTTTATAGTGGTATTTACATAGTGATGGATCTTAAAATAATGGCTGTGGTGTCTGGGTGTAGCGCTCACAAATACCATTAAAAATGGGTAGTTCAAACTAAAAGCAGTACTAATTGTGCTCTTCTAATGGTCAAATCCCAATTGTGAAGTTATATTTGAATATTCTAACACGGTTGCTTGCTTTAATTCCATGTTTTGGGCCCAAAACTGAGAAAAACTCGTTGAAGTTCAATGGAAAAACTCTCCAAAAATTACAGAAGCCACAAAACACCTCCAAAGTTGCTACAGAATATTGCTATCAATTATCAAACACCACTCTTCTTTGCCAGTAATTACTGTCACTTTGGAATTACTGTCACTTGGCGGTTTTCGTTACCCGGCGGATTCGTTTTTCGCATATAAAAGGAAGCTGAAATTGCCAATTTGTCTTCTTTCCTTAACCACCACTATCTGGCTCAGCTTGCATAATAAGAGGCCAAGCCAGTTTCGTGGAGACTTGAAGAGCAGTAAGAGCAGTAAGAACAGTAACCAGGAGTTCAAACCCGTTGTAATCACTTTTTGATACTTATAGTTCTCTTTATTTTCTTTTTTTCAATATCGAGAAACGTCGTCGTATTCCCCTGGTTCTAGTAGTTTTAATAGTACTGACCGTTTTAGATTTCATCGCTGTGTCCAGCTTTTGGTGTAACATTGTCCATTTTTCTAATTTACTGTATTTAGTGGATTTTTTCACTGTGGAACTTGGGATTTTTAATCAGATCCTCGAAAATACAATTAAAAGAGTATACAAACTTTATATCTCGTCCATCAGCGAGTACTAATTTCCCCTCGTCTTTGTGATTAGTTTTTTTTTTTTCTTATTGAGTATTTTGTTTTGCTTTCGTTGTAAACTTATTCTGTTATTCTTTGTACTGTAATTGAAGCACATACCAGAGTGGAAATTTTGAAATAAACCCAAGAACAGCGCACCCTTAACTTACTTCAATATAATAAGATCAAGAATTTCATCACCTTAGAACTTAATTCAATACTAGAAACACACGTTTGAAGATAAAAAAGATAAAACACACACAGATTACGGTAAAATATGGTAGAATCAAATAAAGAATTTGTAGAAACCTTGGAATCCTTTAAGGAATTAAGAACCGGTATCTCAGGTTCTCGTATTAAGAAATTGACTAAATTTGCACTTGATCATGTTGCTAATGAAGAATTTTTAATTGATGCTGTAATTAATTACTCAAAAACTTGTCCACAATCACATAAATTAGGTTCTCTATATATTATTGATTCCATCGGTAGAGCTTATTTGGAGGTCGCTAGGGCAAGAGATGATTACATAAAACCAAACGCTAGAAAGGGTTCTTGTGCTCATGGGTTATATACATTAGGACAGTCAATGGAAGCGCTTCTTACTGATGCACTTATGGATGCATCACCAGATCATAAAGAGAAAATTAAAACTTTAATCGTAATTTGGGATAGAGCTGGCCTGTTCCAGAGAAGCTTGCTAAATTCAATCAGATCAAGATATTTCTTGATGGACGAATCTAATGAGAAGACAGAATCTGACTCTTCACCAAAAGATAACAAGACATCTGAAACATATCCAAAGGATCTTGAAGAAAGAGCAAAATTTATTTTAAACAATTTAAAAGTTCCTTCAAATATACCAAGAATTGATGTTCAATCAACCATCTTCTCACACGATGAAAGTGAACAAAAAACTGCATTGATTGATTTATTATCTTCAATGCATAAACAATTAAATAGACTACCAAGAAATCAAGAAAGGAGAAATTCATCTGTTTCTCATGTTGAACATGTATCTTCTGATAATAATCGTCATGTAACAACAGAATACGGTAGTAGACGCGATAGAGAGAGATATTCTTCTAGAAGAAACAGATCAAGATCTCCTCCCTCTACAAATAGAAGGTATAATAATACTAATCCCAAGACTCATAATGCTACCAATAACACACAATCACAACCGAGACATCAACAACCCGTTCAAAATACAAATAACCATCATCTATATCCAAATGAGATGAACGTACCATCAAATCATCATTATAGACCTAAACCATTATCATTTGATCCATCGTTATTACCTGATCATATCAAAGTTGTCAGTAGAACATTATTTTTAGGCGGTGTACCAATGAATATGAAAGAATGGGATATTGCAAATATATTAAAACCATATGCAGAAGTTCAAAGTGTTATACTGAATAATCAAAGAAAACATGCATTCGTTAAAGTATATTCAAGAACAGAAGCAGAAAATATATTGATGAACTTTAACAAACAAGGTACATCACCATTAAGAACACGTTGGGGTGTTGGATTTGGACCAAGAGACTGTTGTGATTATCAATATGGTTACAGTATTATCCCAATGTCAAGATTAACAGATGCAGACAGAAAATGGTCAGTAAGCGCTCAATGGGGTGGTACCAGTGGAAGACCATTGGAACCAGGTATGGTATTTGAAGAACCAGATATTATTGTAGGGGAAGGTGTTTCATCAAAGGCAATTTCACAAAAGATGCCAACAGACTCTGGATTACAAGGACCTAAATCAGGTAGATCAGGCCCAGAAAGCCAATCTCCACAAATGATGAATACAGCAATGAATGATGCCTATAATCAGCCACCACCACCACAATCTGCAATTCCTGCTACGAATAATTACCCACCTTCACAATCTGCAGTTCCAACTGCATCAAATTATCCACCACCTCATATGAACAATTATGATCAACCACCAATGAATACTCCACCTGCACAAAATTACTCTCAGTATCCACCAATGCCACAAGCTCAACAACAGCAAGGTGTTGATCCCACTAGCCATCTAAACTCTTTGATGAATATGATAAACCAGCAACCACGTTAACCGTTACCTGATAAACCTTGGTTGTTTAATTGTATACCTAAAATATGTCGTGAATTGGTATAAATTGGTTTCATGTATATTAACTGTGTGTCATATCGTATTGTATTCCACTGTTTCTTAGTTCAGTTCTTTAATGTATAATTATTCATATATTTTTAATGAGTACAAGTAAAGTTTGATGTACCTGCAGTATAGGTATTTGAAGTATACACTGCAATAGACAACCTTGAATGATAACAATAATAGTGAAATATAGGACACTACAGACGAGGAATTTTTCAACATTAATAAGATATATTTCAGGTGTTAGAATATAAGAATAAACCTATGAACGCATATCATTTGACTGATTATTAGGTAGGCAACTTACCAAGAAAATGTTGTGAAAATATAATTTTTTAAAGAATGTGTATCAAACAAACTTTAGCCAATTATGCTGTGAAAAATGATTGCTTATATTGATATAAATCAATATTCTTGTTCTCCTATTTACAATTCTATATTTGACGTCACATTATCTATGTTATATCATATATTAAATTGTACTTTACATTATGTATAATTCATGCCTAACTATTATTCTAGTTTTTGTAAGTACATTTAATCCCTTATGATCTTTCTAAAGATAAAAGATGAAACATACTAGGATAAATTCTCTTGATATTCTTTAAATAATACAATGTAAAGATAATTATTGCTCTGTACTCAAATAGTGTCTATTATAATCGTGGATACATCGCACACACTCTTACTAGACTATAATATATTATTTTTACACTATATATTCAATTCAAAATACCGAATTACAGTTATTTTGATATTAACTATGCATTTGAAAGAATAACTGGATCTATCTGCTCATTTTGGATTTCTATAACGAATACAGTATTGTTGGCAATAACATTGGTATATTAAAATCTAATTCAAGTATGATCTAGTAAATGCCATTGCCATTGTGAAAAATAAGAAAACTAAAGAGCTAGTTTTGCTATTAAATGTGCGGTACTCAGAGTGTACATTATGGTATACACTAAAACATTGAATATCTCAATGCAAAAAATATATTGCATTTTGTGACGTTACAACAATTCGTAATTTAAGTTTTAAAGTAGCTTGTATACTACTATATAATAATCTATAGGCTTATCACCTACACAATAAATATCGTTATACAGTTCAGCCTTTATACTATTTTAATGGTTCATAGCATTATGCACTCGCGTCACATATTATATACTGTTATATATAACAAAAACAGAGTTTTGAAGCAAGAAAAGAGTGAAATATTCAGCTCATCAACAGCAACTGGCTCATCTTGATTTCACTCTAACAATTTCACTTCCCAAACTGCCAGTATAAAACAAACACAATTTACAAAAGAACCAAATTTAACCAAATTTTTTGAAATTTGCATCCAAAAAACCAGAAAAAATTGATCCATTGTGAATCTCTATACTCCAGTAAAAAATATTCCAATCAAATGTGCTCTTCCCATAATATATTCTTCTTATAGTCTCCACTTTCTATAGCACAACCTTTCTTTAACATACTCTAATGTGCTGGGTGCACTGCTTTTTGGCAGCAACAAGATCTTTCACTATATAAAACTACCAAATAACAAAATTTAATATTTCAAAAGCTGCTTCCAAACAGCCTGTCAGAGCTGTTTGGAGAGCCAATTGGAAGCCATTCAACAGTGGAAATTGCAATGAACAGATTGGCCAGTCGAAACTTTGCCAGCAGCATTTTTGGTGCCGGGAAGCCCCAAATCATAAGGTCAGGACTGTTCCTGTCACGTACGCCAGTGGTGACCCCAGACGTTCCAGAGTTTGAGCAGAAGTACTACAATTACCAGTCAGAGCTCGAGAAACGGTTGATGTGGACTTTCCCCTACTTCTACTACTTCAAACACGGTACGATGGCAGAGAAGAAGTTTCTCAAAGCACAGAAATTCCCAGTCAGCAAGAAACCAGGTATCTGGTATCCCAAGGGTGTGCCAGATATAAGGCATAACAGAGACAGAAGGAGGAAACAGGAGATTGTGTTGCCCCAGGAAAATACGTCTTCGAATAATGTTGGAAGAAACGAATCGATGGATGAGAGTTCTAAACCAATTGTATTGAATCCACGATTGACAGAAGCTGATAAAACCAATGATTTTACCAGCTTACAAAGGAAATTGAGCAGAACTCTGTATTTGCTCCTGGAAAATAAAGACGGCTCTTGGAAATTCCCTTCGAGTGTGGTCGATGAAGGTGGTAATTTGCATACGAATGCAAGAGAGAGTTTAAAGTTGCTTGGTGGTGATGATATGGATATTTGGCTTGTTTCAAAATTACCTGCAATGGTGCTCGAAGATGACGATGGCAGTTGTAATTTTTTGCTTAAATCACATATATTGGATGGTAAGTTTGATTTGAAGGATAAATCTGTGTATTCAAACTATGCATGGCTCACAAGAGAAGAAATTCAAGATAGAACTGATTCGAACTATTTTAATAATATAGAATGTTTGCTGTCTAGAGTTTGATTATACCTGTACATAAATATAATGAATAATCTTACATAAAAGACTGTGAATACTTGTACATAGGAATGAGAAAGTCACATTGCAAAAACATTTACATATATTCCTATCTAATATCGAGCACTACGGTTATATCTATGTCCTCCACGATCTCTCCTCTGATAAGGTGAATCTCTGTCAACGTTTCTCATATGTCTCTTAGGAACCTTGCTCTCTTCCCGCCTTTCTTCTCTGGGTGGTTCAACAAATGCTACAATCAGATCTTCATAAGATTTTTTGGTGGTATAATATTGTAATGCATCATTTTTGGCAGAAAGAATAAACATTGGTGCCGTTTTGTGGAATTTACAGACGACACTAGATTCATTAGCCACTAGATCAATTGTCTTCAGTAGTTTACCTATAACTAAATCATAGAAATGAACCTTTGAATCGACGGTAACCACAGAAAACACATAGCCTTCTGCATCGATATCTACCGACACAGGGTCTATCAGATCCTTTATGACTTTGATGGGACAGAATGAGTCTAAATCCCAGATGTAACATATACCGTCCTGTCCTGCACTTATTATATATCTTCCACTTGGATCTACAGCCAACGCTGTGATGGCAGATGAGTGCATTGGTATATTATTCAAGAATGAGAGCTCAGCAGATTCTCTGTTCAATCGAAGAATGACCAGTTCTCCAGTTTTCAATCCAACATAAATGAAACTATTAGAATTATCCCATACCACTACTTTTATTGAATCTACGTCTATGAAATTTGACAGACACAGGGTAGAAACCTCTTTAAAATCCTGTTCAACGTCAAACAGAAAAAATTTTCCACTCTTTGTATAAGCTAACAACCATTTTCCTGATGGATCAAATGTACAATTGCTAATTTTCATCTTTTGACCAATCAAAAGAGTCTTTAATTTCGTTATTTGACCCAATTCAACATCAACTGTCCACAAAGTTGCTTCAGACACATTACTAGTAGTGATAAATTGGTTCTGTTGCAATGGGTTCCACGAAATAGACTTCACCAGCTTGTCTTTCCCCACAATATCATTTTTATAAATCTTCTTGGTCAACCTATTACTGTCACCATCGACCAACCACACAGTCAGGGAACCATCAATCCTGCTGTAACCGACCATGTTACCAGCTGGATGGAACTCCAATGCCACAACTTCGTCTGCTGGGAACACATTGTGCGTAAACCTCGATTTCGACCGTGTCAGACATTGGTTATACCTCTCATCGACTATACCTTCTCTGTTCTTCAAACAGGACTCAACCAAGAACTGGGAAACCGACTGGTTGGATTCTAAGGAGCCAATATCTTTTTGTAACATTGATGGGACCGATAATCTGGTGAATTAGACTGCTTGAATTGGCTAATCTGACAATATTTTGAGCTTCTGTTTTTTTTTTCATAATTTGATGGCGAAGACATCTTTTGAAGTTGGTCTTAAATTTGTTGCAAGAAGTACTGAGAAACTGATTACTGTGGATTCCTTGCTTGACGTAATTATTTTTGATAGTATATTGAATTCGATTTGTTTAGGATTGGAAGGTAGCTTGAGTTTGGAAGGCAATTTGAGTTTGGAAGCAGTGCATTGAGATGGATAATAATTACAAAGTGAAGAAACGAGGCAATCATGGTGGATCGAAAGTGCCATTTGATGTGTCCATTACCGATTCGTTTGATAATTCTGATGGTAGTATAAGGTTGAATAGAAAGAAAGAAAACTACAAGATTGATCCTGATTTCAAGATGAAATTAAAGAGAAAGGCAGATGATCCAAAGAAGAATGGAAGAGGTGGTAGAGTTACTCGTTTGCAAAGAAGACATGCATTGGACAAAGATTCTTCAGATTTGAGCAAAAAAATCAATGACGTCTCATTTCATCAAGAGCTAGATATCAACGAATTAGAGAAAGCTGTTGAATTGAAGAAAACCAATGAAGCCAGAGAAGAGACGTTGAAAAAACTGGAAGTTGATCTGAATTCGACAAGCAGCTCACAAGAAGCTCACGACGAATTGAAACAAGAAATAGAGGAAAATTGGAAAATTTTGGATATGGAAAGACTAGTTGGGCAACCATCCAAAGAAGCATTCGTAACAAAATTGGAAATACGATTGAAATATCACAAGAAATACCGGTTGCCGCCAATACTGTACTTGGAAGAACTGATGGAAAAGATAAAATCATACGAATCGATCATCATGGATATACTTAAGAGTGAAGCAAGATGCAATTTTTATTTCAAAGCCAAACAAATACAAAACGATACCCAACAAACGGTCCTAACCGCTGCATCTCGCCGCAACATCGACATGACATCGTTACAGGCAGGATACTACGGCAGAAAGAGACAGATGCATCTGGGTAAATACATTGCAGACAAGTACCGCAAGGAAATATTGAAATGCAACTCGTCATCGGTGTGGTTCTGGGGGGTCTCTGACTTCAGCACATACATTCTCGCACCAGAACTGCTGATCAGGCTGTGCATTGACGAGATGAATCTGCATACAAACTGTGACTACGATGATGCACTTGATGAAGCCTACAATATATTCGACGAC
Source organism: Yueomyces sp. D-C8-1 (assembly GCA_031771845.1). Taxonomy (NCBI): domain Eukaryota; kingdom Fungi; phylum Ascomycota; class Saccharomycetes; order Saccharomycetales; family Saccharomycetaceae; genus Yueomyces; species Yueomyces sp. D-C8-1. The sequence continues at coordinate 677,160 of JASCNY010000004.1, forward strand.
ACGCTGAAATACGGTCGTCTGGTCGCAGACACAGATCCGTTGGAGCCCTGGGAACAGAAAATCGAGCACAAGACGCTGAAACAGCTGGGACTGGACAAATTCGAGTACGGCAGCAAAAGATGGCACTACAAGTCCAAGTAATGTAGGAAGTACATGGTATTATTATTATAATAATAATACACGGCGACAATGCAATTGGCGTCGTCCCGCGTTCGAAACTGGGCTGACGCGCCCAGCCAGCTTTGCCGTCACTTTTGACGATTTGAAAAAAAAAATTAAATGTATATAAGAACGCTGTCAAATTTGAAGAAACTCATCACTTTGTCCACCACTAACTCCAGCGGGCTAAAGTGGTGAAATGAACTCTAGAAAGGCTTGTTACGTGTGCGGGAAGATTGGCCATTTGGCTGAAGATTGTGACAGCGAAAGGCTGTGTTACAACTGTAACAAACCGGGCCATTTGCAGTCTGAGTGCACTGAGCCAAGAACTGTTGAGTTCAAACAGTGTTATAACTGTGGTGAGGAGGGCCACATCCAGTCCGAATGCACTGTTCAGCGCTGTTACAATTGTAACAATGCCGGCCATGTTGCTAGAGAATGCCCTGAGCCAAGAAATTCCGGTTCCAGAGGTGGTTACAGCAGCAGAGGCCCAAGAGTCTCCTGTTACAGATGCGGTGGTCCAAATCATATGGCAAAGGACTGTTTGCAAACTGAGTCCAAATGTTATGCATGTGGTGGTGTAGGCCATTTGTCCAGAGACTGTCCAAGTTCCGGTCCTCAAGATAAGGTGTGTTACAACTGTAAGCAAACTGGCCATATTTCCAGAGACTGTCCGGTCAACTGAGAGTAAGATCAATTACAAGAGTCTGAGATTTTCCTACATATTTTCTTACTTACTTTCCAATCTGTCTCTGCCATAGAAATTTAATTTCACAGAAATGCAACAACAATAACATCTATAGGTAAAATTTTTAACGTCTATTTTATTTTCTCTGTCTTCTTTTTTTTTTTGTTAGAGAAGACACTCAAAATTCTTGTACTGTATGAAGTGTACTAAAAAAGCTAATTTGCTTGTTTTATGGAAATATACGAGGAAATGGTGAATTTGCCTATGTGTTCAAAATTTTACAGAGATGTAACGCCATTAAATTCTTTTACAGATATGCATGAAGCTCTTTTATTTCTGTTGAGTTTGGTAATAATCTGATAGGTCACAATTGGCTGAGTTTGATTTTGTGTGGTACTATTCGAAGTTAGTTTCACATGATATGAGCTGTCCATTGATAATATTATTTCGACTTCTATATAATTTGTCTCATCGATTCTAAAATTACAATATTTGCTTATACATCTTGTCTGCAACTTTGACAATTTTAGAGCAATCAGTAAGATTATGTACTCTTACTATATCTGCTCCATATTGAACACTTGCACCGACGATAAAACCAGTCTCTGCATCTCTTTTACTTGCTTCAATTTCTTTAGTCACATTACCAAGAAATTTCTTTCTAGATGGTCCCAGTAAAAATGGTATATTTCTGAAATTAATAAAGTTTCCCTTTTCATTGACAATAGAATAATTTTTCAATAATGGTGTTTCTTTAATCAACTGGAAGTTTAAGTCACCATTTTTAGCAAATCCAAGACCTGGATCCATAATTATTTGCCAACGTTTAATACCCTTCGATATAGCAAGTTCATACCTTTCGCTCAATTCTCTTCCAATTGTACGAATAAAACTTGTTGATTGTGCATCCGTTACTGGCTCGTCATGGATGTATTCGACCAAACCTGACGGAAGCTTGTCATCGGTTGGATATTCTGATTGTTTTGCCATTGTCTGTATATCACCTCGTATATGCGATAAAACGTATGCAACATTTGGATACCTTGCAACTACATCAAACATATTTTCATCAAATGAACCACCTGATATATCATTTATGATATCAACACCTGCTAGAATAGCACATTCTGCAATTTCTGCTCTATAAGTATCAATTGATAGAATTATCTTATCTTGAGGAATGGTGGGATCGTTCCTTATACGATGAATCAAGTTTAATGTACGTTTTTTCTCTTCTTCAACTGTTGCTTGCGTGGATCCTGGTCTAGTCGAACATCCACCGATATCTATAATAAGTTTCTCATGCAATTTAGAATTGATTTCAAGATATTCTCGAACAGTTTCCATTTGCTTCTCAATATTATCGTAATATTTACCACCATCAGAGAACGAATCTGGTGTGACGTTTATAATACCCATTAAGTAAGTTGGAGAAGTCGAAATAGTACCTGTATACATAGACCCTTTAACTTCAACAGTAGAGAACTTTAAGAACTGTTCGGAACCATCAGATGCCGTGACTGGTATGGGTACAATCTTGGTTAACCTATCATCTTTATTTCCCTTTTTATATATGTTCAGCAACAAATCGTGGTACGTCCTACTGTCATATTTCAAATCTGGTGAAACCAATTCACACAATGGTTCCAAAACAAAAGTTCTTTCGTGTATTCTTTCATGTGGAATAACAAGTTTGCCAAAATGACTACCATGCGTATCAGAGAACCTTATTGAAACGTTATGTTCGTTATTGATCCATACAACGATATCCAAATCTATACTTCTTGGACCATTATCAAAAAGTTTAACTCTTTCTAATTTCTTGTACTCAATTTCTTTACAGTACTCTAGCAGGGCTACTGGAGTAATATTTGTTTCAATTTCCAAAACACCATTGATAAAAGTATTCTGATCTGTAACATACATAGGTTGACTCTGGAAAAGAGAAGAAACACGGCGGACAGATATATTTGGATGTTCATTTAGGTGGTTTATAGCTTGTTGGATGTTGTGGAAGCTATGCCCTACATTAGAACCAAAAGCTATATAAACGGTATTGGATATAGCACTTGGACCAATATTTTCAGCAGAACTTGAACTCATAATATCCTTCAAAAGCTCTCTCTTACTGACACCAACACCATCTGTAGCTGTAACTGCATTTAATTTGATAGATTCACACTCAATTGGTACAGCAAGATTTTTTCTATCCATGAAGTACTCATTCATAATGGCACTGTTCAAGATATGATCGTTAAAGGCCTCCACGGTCAAATAGTCCGTATCTTCACCAGAATGTAACACATTTTTGATACATTCATTGATTGGAGGTGTCATTGCGTCATTTTTAGGCCAAGGAATCTTTAAATTAACATTAATCTTCTGTTTGGTGTTCCTCTCAAATGGGTACATACCAATAATAGTCAACATCTCCAAGTTCTTCACCTCTATAACATCATAGCTATCATTACGGGTGTCCACAATACATGAAATTTCATCTGGTCTGATATGCAGAGTACTCGAAGAGACTTTTAACTTCAAATCCACCATATTTTGATACTCACGTTGGCACAACGACACAATATCTCTCGTCATCGCGAACATCGTATCCCATTGCTTGGATTTCACATACTCCACGACTCTAGCAGAGACTTCTGCGTAATTCAAAGAATTATCCAACGAATCGTTGGCTGCAGAGATACCATCTGTAATGAACATAGAGAACGTCAACCGGCAGTCTTGCGGCACCAACTGGTCCCAGCGGTCCCTACCAACCATGGCGTTCACACGCAGGTTCTGGATCACCACTTTGTTCTCATTAACCCCCAACATCCTCATGAAGCCCACTTTATTCACCATTGGACGACTCAAAACGCTCTTAATACCTCTCAAGCAGGGCAATTCAGCGCCAAAAAAAGACATATCCCCCATAAACACTCCCGCTGATCACGATAAACCAACTTCCAGAACCGTATCTGCGCTTCCTGACCCGCTATCTGGTCTTTTTGCACAACATCGAAATCTCTAATTTTTCACTGATTTTTCAGTTTTTAGCGATGCCTTAGAAATTAGAGATTTTGCCTGAAACGGCGTATATCAGTAAAATACGTAAAGAAAAGGCAACATTCTTGAAATTTTTCAAAATGTTAAAACAAGTTAGAAACTCAGAACAACGCAGTTTGGATCATTTGGAGTGGGAAATAGACGCTGTGGATGCCTGGAATCGATTCCTTGTAGCAGGTTTGCTATATTCCGCACGTGATGGTGCTTTAATGTTAACATTCTTGGCAATTTCAATATATCAAAAGGCAAGAATGTAACTTTTAAAGGTTTTGAAAAATTAAGAATGTGGAGATTTGAAGCCCATAGACGCATTTTGAAGGCTCGTGGGTGTTACCATCGTGAAGAGCAGGTCTAGTTTACCAATAAAATGTTTGCTTTGAACCGTGTTTGGGTGAGAGGACTGGCTACAACAGCTGGTCCAGTGTCGAAAATGGCAGATATCCTTATTGTTGGTGGTGGTCCAGCAGGTCTGGGCCTTGCCACTGGTATCAAGAATTCGCCGCAATTGCAGCATTTGGATACTGTAGTGGTTGATTCTGGGGATATCAAGGGCAAAGTTGAGCCATTTTACGAACATCCACCAGATTTTTATACGAATAGAGTCGTTTCTATCACCCATCCTTCGATGGATTTCATCACCAAGAGACTTGGTGCGGATCTCAGAGAAGATAGGATCATGCCATATGATGGTATTCATGTCTCTGATAGCTGTACCAGAGATAATGTCGATATGCCAAGACCTGAAATGGCTTGGATGGTTGAGATCCTTAACATACAATCCTCCTTACTACGTAGATTACACCAATTGAAACCCAAAAAGTTTCATCTGGTTGATAAAACCAAAGTTGTCAAAACTGAAAACTCTGATCCTAATGATGCCAGTTCGTGGATTAATGTGACGTTAGATAATGGTCAAGTTTACAAGACCAGATTGCTAGTAGGTGCCGATGGGTTCAATTCTTCAGTTAAGAACTTCTCTGGAATCAAATCACAAGGTTGGTTCTACGATAAGATGGCTGTTGTGGCTACAATGAAGCTTGATATGGAACCGTTAAAGATTAGAGGTTGGCAGAGGTTTTTACCCACTGGCCCAATCGCTCACTTGCCTTTACCTGGCGCTAATGCAACACTTGTTTGGTCTACGACTAACGAGTGGGCAAAATTGCTTACATCTATTCCACATGAACAGTTTACTATTTTGGTTAACGCAGCGTTCGTTTTGGAGAACACAGATCTAAACTTTTACTTTAAACAGTTGAGTAGTGGTAATATGACGACAAAGGAGTTAAAAGAAGATGTAAAATTTAGAACACAGCAAGTGTTCAGCTCTTTGAGTGCAGCCAATTTGGGTGATGACTCGTTTCCATCTACAGTTACTAGTATAGTTGACCATACAAGAGCAAAATTTCCATTAAAATTATTCCATGCTGACAGATACTGTACTGATCGTATTGTTCTACTGGGAGATGCAGCACATGCTACCCATCCATTGGCTGGTCAAGGTTTGAATATGTCACTTGGTGACACTGAATCTTTGTTGAAAACCATGGAAGCTGCTACTGAAAGAGGTTTGGACATTGGGACTGCATTTGCCTTGGAACCATTCTGGGCTGAAAGATATCCAACAAATTGCAAATTACTAGGACTTGCAGATCAATGTCATAAGATTTACTCCACAGACTTCCCACCAGTCGTTGGAGTCAGATCATTGGGCCACAAATTAATCAATAAATCTGGCATTCTTAAGAACTATATTTCTGGTACATTGAGCTACTCTGGAAAATACTGAACACAGTCCCAATTTTTCTATGTAAATATTACCAAACTTTGCTTTATTGTATGTCCTTTGACTATTCTCTCTTGCTATGATTAGTGACATTGCGTACATTATTCAATGATACATGACCAATATCTTTATACTTTATATACTATTCTGACCCAATTCAAAACCATAAATATTTCACTATTCTGTAGTTAAAGTATATGTATATTATCCTGACTACAACATTATGTGTTTAGAGTAGCATATATATTGAATGTGTTCAATATAGAAATTCGTTATTTGATATTATTTAACTTTAATTCCACAAACTACTTACATATCAAACATTCAAAAGAGAGGAAAGATATTTGTGAAAGAAATATCGTTTGACCCAACAACATATATTCTGTGATACTATGGTGTACAATCTCAGAGAAACTGCCTTCTTCTGGATCAGTAACCTCAAGGAAAAGTACAATGTCCAAGAATCTCTATATGTGAGAGTTGTGCCCAATTTCAAGCAGTTTAAGAGCTGGATGCCACCGTTGTTGACGTATAAAAGTGACCAGAATGATGGAACTGTGCAGAATGTGCAAACTTTGGAGACACAAGAACGGTTAGCCAATTATAAAGCTCCAAAAAATCCAGTTGTCTTCTGTCATGGTCTGTCTGGGTTTGATCGATTGATCCTAATCCCATCCATATACCAGTTGGTTAAGATGATAGATAATAGTTTGAGGCTTAACATGTCTGACAACTTTCTAGAGGCTACTACTGAAGAACTGAGGAATAAAGGATTGTTTGAAGTAGAATATTGGATGGGCGTCAAAGAATACCTAGAAGCCAAAGGTTGTACAGTGATTACCACTAAAGTACCACCTTTTGGTAGTATAGAAGAAAGAGCTAACATTTTAAATGAGGTTATTGAGAAAGAGACTAATAAGTTAAAGTTACAAAGAACGAAAGAGGAAGTTTATAATGTCAAAGAGATGAAGGATAATGACAAGTTTGAAAAGACTGACAAGATTAGAGTGAACCTGATTGCACATTCAATGGGTGGATTGGATGCTAGATATTTGATCAGCAAAATCCCAAACAAAAATTTTGAAGTTGCATCACTTACTACAGTAGTGACGCCTCATCATGGCTCAGAGATAGCAGACTATGTTGTACAAACGTTTCACGATCTTCAAGAATCTGCACCGTTCTCTAAGCACCATGAACCAAGCTTCCTTCCTATGTGCTTCTACCAATTGACAACTTATTATATGAAATATTTTAATAAAATTACTCCCAATGATCCCAGTGTTGCATATTTCTCATATGGCTGCAGCTTTCGTCCAAAGTGGTACAATATCTTCTATCCAACATGGCGTATAATAAATGAAGTAACGAATGGGAAGCCCAATGATGGTTTAGTTTCAGTTGACAGTGCAAAATGGGGTCAATATTGTGGAACAGTGCATAACATGGATCATTTAGATATCATTAATTGGAAAAATAAAATACAACAAAACCTTGGTACAGTTCTGAAGGGAAATACTAAAGTACCTGTGGCTACACCACAAGTGGACATTCTCGAATTTTACCTCCAAATAACGTCAAATCTGGCTGAGAAAGGGTTTTGAATCGAAATACCAAGAATTTTACTCAGTTAAGTTATACAATTCTTCCAAAAAAATTGATACTACATTCCACACAGTATGAGCAGACCAACAATTATTATTAAGAACATATTTTCTAGCTATACAACCAAGTATGGAGTAAAGTTGTTGTATATAAGCAATTTTTTGCCCATAATTCATGCTACAAATATCCAAATTGCACTAAATTTTCACAGAATGAACACTATATGGCAAAGACCAGTCCTGCAAAATTTGAGATCCAAATATCTACGCCCAAATCTCCTGTAGCATCTTAAACGACGTTACCAGGCCATATTTTTCACCGATCTCTTTCGAGATGACTTAGCGTATTAAAAGTCAGCCGATATTGCAATAATTACCAATTTCACATAATAAAGAGATATTAAAGTTTCCAGCTGTAAAAGCAGTGCTAAGTGACCATATAAATTGTAAACTGGTGAGAATAACGAGAATCTGCATGGCTACGTTTGGGAGAAATTTGAAGCAATTTGGTCCAAGATGTCGCAGATAAACAGTCGAACTGACATGAAACAATTGAAATTGATATCTGTTGCCTTCAAGGAAGCTTCATTAGACTCACCTTCCTTTCGAGCCTCAGTAAACTACTTTCAGACAAAAGTAGAGGCTTTTGAGCATTGGATTGAGCAAACGATAAATTTTGTGGACAACAAGTTCGTGAACTCTTATGAAGAGTTTAGAAAGGCCAAAGAAGCCTTGGTCGAGCATTTGTTACCTTCGCCTGCTATGTTGAGTAATGGTTTTGTGAGCAACCAAGGTTTTACCCCCATGCTTGTGGAGACTTTCAATAAGGATTACCAACAGTTTGTGCATAGGTTGCTTTCGATGCTGCTGGGTGATGGCTCTAAATATTCATCGTCGTTGATGGAACTGATGACAAATGCAATTGAACCTTATAAGCAGAAAAGATTGAATTTCGAATACTATCAGAACAAACATGATATGTTGGAATCTAGATCTAGATCTATAGATACTGGTTTAATTGAGGCTAATCAGATGAAGGAAGCTGCAAGTGAATTATTTGAGGTGAAAAAAAGTTATTTGGATGCTTCTTTAGCTCTTGTCACAGCTATCTCAGTTATGGAATTGAGTATGGATAAGTTTCTGATTGAAGTTATTGGAATAATGAAATCGAAGAATAAATTTGAATTATCTGATACAGGCACCATTAATCTTACTCCAGAGATAGAAGCATATTTTATCGATTATCAAAACTGGGTGAAAAAGGCCATTGCTGGAGCTAAAAGTTTAGAAGAAGATATGGAGCATGCAAAGTCACGTATCTTCGAGTACAGAGTTAAAAAGATTTCACCAAGTGAGGATATAAATTCTTACAGAACGAGAGAAATTGACCAGAAAACATTAATCAAAAAACCACCAAAACAATTTAATCAACCTTCTGAAAAATCTGATTGGCTTTATATGAGAACAATGGTGGGTAAACCAGCTAAAGAAGTTTGGGTCAGAAGATGGTGTTTTGTTCAGAATTCTGTTTTTGGTATGTTCTTGGTCTCACCATCAAATTATGATGTTGAAGAAAGTACTAAATTTGGTATGTCTTTGATCTCTGTAAAGTATCTACCTACACTTTCAAGATCATACTGTATGCAAGTAAAGATTGAAGCTCCAAAAGCAATTGATGCATCTTCGAAAGCGAAAGATATTGTTTTCGTATTACAAGCAGAGAATCTAGATGAACTTTCTTCTTGGCTTTCCACCTTTTATAATGCCAAAATATATTTATCTGGTCTCAGTAAGCAAAGTTTCGAATATCAAACATCTCTGAGAACCTTTCCACCCGAATTTCAAGAATTTGCATCCGGTACCTTAACAAGTGTTGATCAACAATTGAGTGCTAGCGATATACAAACGACATATCAACCAGTATCACTGAAGAAGAAACTGTTGGAGACGGATAATATACAAGTGGATGAGGATAAGTTAGCTCATCTCAAAATGACAGTCACACCTATTTCTACTAGAAATACACAAATTGCGGTATTGTCACAATTGTACACACGAAATTCCTGGTTACCAAGTGCTGCAATTGCCAATATCTGGGGTACTACTAATTGGAATGATTATTCCTTAGTTGAACAGCATCAATTAAATGCCCAAAAATCTTCATCAATGGACTCTTTTGATTTTGCAAAACCAGACCCAATAACCTACCCTTCATATTATGGTCCTGAGTCGAAAATAGAGGACATTCAATTCAATAGTATTTTCTTTTCTTTTGATCGTCGATTAATAACATTACCTAATGAATTGTTACTTCTAAAATTTACAGGTTTTTGGAAGCCTAATAGAAAGCAGGAATTTTCTGCCACATACTATGTTACTAATGAACATATTTTCGGTTATTTGAACTTTATGGGGTTTATTTCACTGACAAAGTTGTCGTTAGATGATATAGTTGCGGTTGAAGTCGATAAAAGTTCAGCCAATACTTTAAAGATTTACGATATGAATGGTTCCCATATTAGTATCGAGATTCATTTTTCTGACTTTAGGGTCATTGTAGTTAGTTTAAGGTTCTTAATTGAAAATAGAGCTTCCAAGCATCAAAAGAAAGATGAAGATTTGTTGAATAGGCTTCTTAGAATTGAGAAGGAATACGAAGAAAAAGCAGAGAAGAACAGAATCAAACATAATAAAACCATAGTCTCTAACAGTGAATTAAATAAACCTCAAGGTGACCAGACTTTGCATCTGCCAGAAAACACATTTTGGCACATTAGCGAGAATAGTGCTAAATTGATGGATAGGAGGAGAAGGTTTCAAATGCTTTATACGGTAACATATAGTGCAGACTATGATATTGCAAGCAAAGCACTGACACATGTCCTATTTGGTGATCAATCTGATGCATTCCCAACATGTCTATTATTTGCTCAAAAGGATAGTAAATACAACATGAACTGGTATTGGAAAGAGGAAAAAGGTCCAAATGGTATAACACAAATGGTCAGAAAAGTTCAATTTCAATTAAATTTAGTGGATGTGATTTTAGACATCAATAAGAAATCCAAAACAACTAGAGAAAATGAAGTGGTTTTAGTTCAGAGGATAACGAAAGCGATTGAGAATAGGTACTATGAAGTTGATCAAGATCCATATATTTTGAAATATCCATTTTGTCATCCTTTAAGAATATCAACCAAGTTCATTATTACAGAACAGTATGATCCTGAGAATGAAATTGCTAGCAAATTGCATATGTCATCCACGAGATCTCAATTACATGTTCTTTATAAGATTGAGTACTTTAACAGTAAGACAGATGAACCTGTTACAAAATTAATGCCATGGGAAAGATTACTGAAAAATATTATAATAAATTTTACGTCAAAGGAATATGTTTTAGTCAAAAAAGTTATCAAGTATTATTTGGAAAGAATTGGTAAACATGGTAAAGTACTAAAAGCTATCAAAATGTGTGGTATGCTTGGTGTGTATGATACTAGTTTGGTAGCTAATGAATCTGCTGAAAAATCGAAGGAGCCAAATGCGCCTGAAACATTGAACCAGGATTCAGTCGATAAAGCAGCAAAGACTGGTGAACCCACAAATGGTACAAACTACTACAAAATTACATATTCTGTTAGGTTGATTATTCAGATTTCAATTGAATGGTTGTTGTACCGAACATTAAATACTGTTTTTGTCGTATTTCGTATTTTCATTGATTTGTTGGGTTTACTATCCAAGAGTATCAGGCATATCAACAAAACACTTGTAGCAGGTTTGCTACTTTCAGTTGTGATAAATTTGTTACTCTCAGGTAAGAGCACTGTATCGTACTGGTCGGTGAAAAGGGCGGAAAAGATATTCAAATCTCATCTTTCTGGTAAGGGCAAAGCTGTAATGCAACGAGCTATTTCCTTAGATGAACTCGATCTATTGACCAAATATGTTGCCATAGAAGACGACAATTTAGCATTTGAAAAGTTCAGAGAAAGGGATTGGCAAGATCAAGCACAGTACAGAGATACGAGACACGAATTAGCCGTCAGAAGGAACGAATTACTTGTAGAATTAAAGATTCTACAAAACATGGAAAGAGAATTGGTAAAGGGTGATTACAGAAACTTCTTACTTCAAGAGAAAGACAAATGCAATTCAATAATCGCAGACATGACCGATATATGGAACAATGATACCAAACTGCAAACATACTGCGAAAACTGCGACAATGAACTGAAACGTCTGGATTCGTTATTATTATGAAATCTCTCATAAAAGGCATTACCTAAACTTTTTCGTTATTTTTTTTTTGCATCATGGACATGCACTAGTTTTTTTATTATAAATATTCTTTCATTAAACGAGCTCAAGCAACAGCAAAAGCTATTGAGGTCACTATATACTTTATTACTGTCATTATTTTATTACTGTCATTACTATACAATTTTTACTGTGTTAAGCCCTAGATAGAAGGCTCAGTCGGGTAACACAACTTGGATTTAGTATATAAAGGCAGCCAGCAATTATTCATTTCTTCTTCATTTAACACCACTTTAACTATACAAAAATAGCAGTAAAGGGAAATGCTCCCCACTGCACATGGCAAAGTAGTAGTAGCAGTCGATAAGTCTATTGATTGTTTCGTTACTGGTTTTGCCGTGTTTTATGTATTTAGTACTGGCAGGACATGTTTATGATGATAACTTTCTCAGCTCACTCAGAAACTAATGATCGATAAACTTTCCTATCCAACATTCATCAAATCCTGATTTCATGTTCTGCCTATATCTTGCGTAATTGTCTGGAATTGTAAAATTTTGTAGAAAAAGTTCGTTTCTGTAGACTCAGAAATATCGAACATTCTTTGCTCTAAGTAACGACTTCACTTTAACTTCAATCACAGTCCTTTAAGTAGCCACCAAAAGCTTATTGAAGTCTTAAAACTTATCTGGAACTTGAACTGGTTGAAATAACACTTTTCAGTATCTACAAAACAACAAAAGTATTACAAATCACAGCAAACCAATCAGACAATTCGAGGTTTCCAGGTTCTTACCTAGATTGAAATGGAAAACAAGCTTACAGAAGACATTTCAACGGTTTCTGCAAACACCAATATGCTTCAATTGGACAGACAAACCGTACTGGACAATGTAAAAGCTGATCTGGACAGATTCCAAGCATTGCAGTCCAATGAACAACCAATTGGTGATGTTTCCTTAGACTCTACGCAAATCCAAGCAGAGGTGGCTCGTTTGGCCAATGAACTTCACGAATTGAACAAGTTACAGACCATTACAAGTCTCATTATGGAGTTCAAGGCTAATTTCGACCTTATGGAATATGAGAATTGTTATTATTCTTTAAAGAATTTAAGAAAGAAAATGCTGGAAAACCAATCCACATTGATGGAGAATTTCAACTTGCAACAAAATCTAGCAATATACGTGGATACTTTGCATCTTGAACTGCTTGAGAAAATATTTTCACTGGTTTCAATTGGTTTCTGGAACATCAGTGATGATTCTATCAAATTCAATAAATTTATCGTATGGGGACCAGATTCTGTGGAGTTTGAATACATAAATTTTGTGGAATTCTTGAGGGAAACCTTATTTTGTAACGACACTTTTTCATCAGATACCTGGTTTATAAAAGATGTGACTACCGAGGATATTCAAGAAACTGTTAGAGCAAGAATGGGAGCATTATTTTCTAACTATATCATGTTGGACAATATAGTTTCATTGGTGACAAAAGCATTGTCATCCGACAATAGTTTACTCGTTTACAATGTAGAGTCAGGATCTCTGCTCATTGAACAGCAAAGTTCCACTATCTCTGTTATACAAAGATTGAATAAATTGAGTAGTATTGTGGATTTTTCTGAAAAGGAATTAACATTCAAAGAATCAGACATCATACTGAACAATATCTCTTTAGAGATATACACACAATTGACTAAAATGATCAAAGTCGAGTCTCATGCCATTCTTAAAGATGGGCAAGACAATGACCTAAAAGCTAAAATTTCATCTCTAGTTGGGAGAATATGCGCCTTGTCACAACGCCCTAATTCTTCTATACATTTCAATGATAATAAAATTACTCAACTACTGAATGATAAACAATTACAAAATAATATCATTGTGGATAAAAATTTTGATAATAAAATTATTGAACTACGTGCTTTTTTTAGTGATGAAAAGAATATGGCAAGAGAAAATATGGTAAGTACAGTAGATAGTTCTTTAACAGATTCCAAAGATGAGAATACGAAATTGAACTCTGAAGTTTCACAGGGTTCTACAGAAGAAAATTGGAATGAAAAATGGGACGATAATGATGATGTGACAATTGATGACAGTGGGGCATGGGATGCAGAAATTGATGTTAACGTTGATTTAATATCGACTACGTCTAATTCGAAATCACAACCAGGAAACATTAGATTAAGTAAAGTAAAGACAAATCAAACCACTGATACAGATCAAAATTGGGATAATGCATGGGCAGATGAGGTATCAATTGGACTTGAAAGTAATATTTCAGTGTCAAAAGATCAAGGTACAAAATCATCAGATAAATTTCCTGTTACAATGATTACCAAAAGTCCCTACTTCTACAAAAAAATTTTGGACTCCCTAGAGGTTGATCTGAGGGATATACAGAAAGATCATTCGAACAAAAAATATATTGAATACAAAACTAATATTTTCCAAACTGCTTTTATGGCTATGATGATTGCTAGAATGCGTAACGATTGGATTCAAGTTTACATTGATATTTCAGAAATAGTGGAAACAACGAATTCTTGTAACAGATTGAAGGAATTAAACTCCAGATATCTCATTTTTCATTTAAATCTGATGAAAAGGCAGCTCGGTATGTCTATTGGAAAGTTCCTCAACCAATTGCATGATGATAACCATATACCAGCAGACTCTAGTATGTCAGAAATAGTTTTCTATTTGAAGAATGATGTGATTAAATCTTTGTTGAGGTTAAAGGTCAAGCAAATGGAGACCATCACATTAGAAATGCTTGATTTTGTCTACAACGGTCTGATCATCAACAAAGTGTTGCAATGGAGTGTAATATCAGAAGCAAATTCGGATAATCTAGCTCATTTAATCAAAATTGTAGTAGAAGCCACAAAAAATTCTTATCTAGCTTCATCTAAACCATATTGGGAGTTGAGGAATAAGTTTATTACTGTGGGTAAAATCATGACTTTACACATGAAGGAAATTATGGATTTGTTTTACAACGGTGATTTGTATCTATTCCCCACCGAAGAACTCATCCAATGGATAATACTTCTGTTTGCTGACACAGAACTAAGAAGAAATGCCATTGAAGATATAAGGGAGATCAGAAGTGCAGCGGAAGAGAGCTGAAACTTCCATTGATTTTTCAATAGTCCTATAATTTTTTATTTTTGCATAGTAAAATACTGTCAAAGTCGAAGCTATAATTTTTTTTCGAATTTAATGGAAGCTAAAGAAATATCAAGGCACATTTGATGGTGATTATATGGAGAGTTTAAGACTAGTTAGTGATAGCAATGGCTCAAGTATAGGATGGTTTCACTTTTATTGGTATAGTTAATATACTGGGACTTCAAAGAGGAAATCATCGCTGTCTTCCACATCGGGGTAAAATTCCGTAAAGCTTACATTGTAGCGATGAGGTGAAAAAAAAAATTATACATAATGAAATGACAATATTTTTATCTTCAATTGGCTTCTGACAGAGTGTTGATGAGTGCAATTTGATGCGTAAACTGGAAAGTACGTGAAATTCAGATTCTAGAAGTGGTAATTTTTTGGGGAAATGGATTTTGACAAATTGCTCAGTCTGGAAGAGCAATACTATAACGAAGGCTATAAAGAAGCCCAGGAAGACAACTTGAAGCACAATTTAATCGAGGGGAAGCAGTTTGGTCTTCAAGTTGGGTTTCAACGGTTTCTGCTCATTGGTGAGATTTTGTCTTTCTGCGATGTCCTGGAAGCTCTGCAATTAGGTAACCAGACTCTGGAAAAAAATATTAAAATTGCAAGAGGGTTGATACACGATATGCCCCTAGATAACGATGAAGAACATGTTGAACAGTTCGAGAAAAATTTAGTGAAGCTGAAAAACAAGTTCAGGACTATTTTACTAAATTTTCAGAGGCAGTACAAAGCTAATATTAGTAAGCCTATATCTTTTGACAATGTTGAAGATTTGTCAAGAATTGTAGCTGGTGAAGTGAAGGGTTACGTGGAAGATGAGGATGTTACTGACGAGAAGCTGAAACAAGATAAGTCTCAAGAATGGTAAATATTGATTGCATTTCCAATCTTTTGGCACGTGTGGTTTCAATTGAATAGTTTCATTAAATCATTCTTATGAAATAGCTAACCTGTTCATATTTGGAACTTAACTATAATACATCCTTAATATGCCATACAGGTGTTTATATATTCAACAAGCTGATCAAGATTCACTCACTCTCTAACTCATTTCACATTCGCTCATTCGAGATTTACTGGAGCTCATGGAGTTCATTCATCTCTTTTTGTGTTAGGTAGTTCCAATATGATCTGATCACTTCAACAGTTGCCTTAGAGTAGTGGTTACAATCTGAATTACATTGTGTCTGGAGTATATATTATGCTTCGAAGTCTATTAGCGTTTGAACGGTCCAAAAATAAATTATGTCTACGACTTTAGGATAGATCAATTGGTAAGACAATTTCTCAAATTAATAATGCAACCACAACTATGTATTATGTATGGGCACACAATGTTTATCTGGGTCTATATTGGCGCTCAACTTTATTATGGTATCAATTTTCTTGAAAAATGTTGTTTCTAATAAAGACCATATCAAAATATAAATTTACCTATATAAGGTTGAGTGAGTATCAAAGTAATGGTATTAATTACTATATTATATTTACTGCTTTTATGAGATTCGAGACACATATGGGATAATTAGAACCTCTTGTATGTGTTTGGTCTGAACCACTTGTTTGTAAAATTTTAGCGAATAATAATTACATTTCTTTTTTCACATTAGTTAGGAAGTATGGTATCTAGCATCCAGTTCAAATAAATAACCTCAATATGAGATCACTAAGAGGCCCACTAAATGTGATTGATACTCTCTTATTAAATACAACATGACTTGGTAATCAAACCTGGTCATATTCCAGTTTACTCTCTAACATGACTAAAATATAGACCCATATCAAAATTCACAGAGTCTGCTATTTCACTGATTATCTCCCAAGAGACATTAACTTTCCATTTCATTCTAGCATTCAAATAATCGATATTTTTATGTACTGTGGTGGATATCAATTTCAAACTGTTTAATTCTGCAATATTCTGGAAAACTTCAACATTTGCCTTGATGAACTTATCTTCCCTCAAAGATGATATAGATCCGACTTGTGAAATGAAATCTACAGGATAAATTGACTGGAAAATGGCTAACAATCTTTCTATTGTGAATAAACTAGGTGGTCTGTATCTTGGATTTTTATCTGTTTTCTTCCTACGACCATATGCTGATCTACCTGAACGTAAAGATGTCTTTTTTGAAAAGACACTTGTGTCATATTTTGGTTCCATATATGAGCATAAATATGCTGCAATAAGCAGATATTTAGCGATATTTGATAATTCGTATGTCTGTGCCTTATTTTGGTCATTGTTCTGTTTGCTATGAAGTGTATCATGTTCGTCATCATTAGTTAATGTATCATCTGTGTATGTGAATATTTTACTATTCGATCTATAAAGTTGTATTGGTTCAAATATGTTATCTCTTGTGATATTATTAACATAAGGTCCCCATTTGAAGTCTATCAAATAATTTATGGTGGAGATGTTTTTCCCTGTATATGATTCAAACGATTGTATTATCAATCTGATAAAATTTACTACTAGAGATAGAAGTTGTTCATCAGTGCATTCCGTGATGCCTTCTCCAATCAATTTGTTCTGAAGACATTCACTTTCCTTCAATTCAGATGCTCTTGTCGTTATAATAATATCGGTAAGTTCATTTAATGTATATATTGGGAAAGTTATTGAAGGCACGGCATAAGAAGCATATCGGTTAGCAAATGCGACACTTTGAATAATATAGATGAACTTGATATGAATCTTGGATGTATGCATCAACTCGTTCATCTTGATGAACATCAGAAGAATCATAGCATCTATGTCTGCCAAGCTATCAAACCCGTCAAAGACAACAAACAAAGCTTGATCATTCGGTATGCTTGAATACTGAGCAAACAATCGATTCAGAAACTTCACCAATTGAAACGCTTCCTCCACGTCCAATGGATCTAATTCTTCTTGTGAAATCTCAGTAAATGCATTTTGTAAAGTTTCTTGCACAGTTCTGGCTACAGATTGAAGTACAGGCTTCCAAGAGACCAGTTCAATCGGTCTTACCCAAGACACCAGGTATTCAGGGTGGTGTTCAAAGTATTCAGTCAAAGTGTGGGTCTTACCAGTACCTGTGTGGCCCTCCACAAACAAATTTGGTGGTGTCAAAGTAACATCGGAATTGACAAAAGTATCTAAAAGTTTGATCTGGTAATCCCGATGGAGCACTTTATGTGCCATTTTTATGAGTCAATTGGGTTCAAATTCTTTATTCAGAACCTGAGTAAAAACCTTTAATTTTAGTGATGTTGATGTTACCAAAAAAGTTGATATTTTTCAGTCAAGTTTTCTAAGCGATGCCCGTCCATAAAACGGTTATGAAAACGAGATCAGACATAATGGAAAACAGCAGCTATCAAAAGTTTTCTGCTTTTATTTCCACGGTTTCGTTAGTAATTGTTTTTTGAACTTAGTAGTTCTTGAAGAAAATTTTTTTAGCTCTGTTCAGATGGTAATTTTATCATTCTAGACCATCTGCTTGATGGCCTGAGCGAGATTCTTTAGTTCATAGAATGTAGCGACATTTTCGTAGACTTTGATGGTTTCCATCGTCTCTTCGTAGCTTGATACGTCCTCCCATTTGCCTGAGCAAGGACAATGTTCACTCATGTAGTCTGTCTTGACAGCATGACACTTTTGGCAGCGGGAATCTTGGCACAAGTACGCTTGGATGTAGGTGATGAGTGTTTTGATCAGATATTCTTCCATGTGTGGTTTGCTACGCGGTTTCCCACAGTTCTCACAGACAAAGACACGATCTGGTTCTTCTTTGCAAATATCCACGTCTGTAGTAAAGTAACAGTGTTCACATAGGAAGTTTGTCAGCTCTAGACTTTTGCTGGGATTAATAAATTCTGCGCTTCTGTCAAATTCACGTATTTCAAATATTGCAAGTAATTCCTTTCTTAGTGTTCTCACTTCAAGAATGTTCTCAGTGGAGAGTGACATGACATGGCATAAAAATATCACAAATACCAGAACTGGGTTCGTCATGTCAAGGTGGGAGCCTGGAAGAAATGGGAACTTGTATTCATCAGTATAATATAAAGCTGAATCTTGCTGGGTCTTGTACAACTTTTCCACTCTTTTGATGAGTGCGTCTGAGAATCTCGATGTGAAAGTAGCCAAAGGTGATACAAATTCCTCATTTTCTGTGCCCATTTTACTTGGTGGAAGTTGAGTCAACCTTTGCGTACCATGCTCTGATTCGAAATATGCTCCTTTTGTCTTAAGTAAACTATCCAAAATAATCATAATCCAATCATCAAATTCCTCACGCAAAGCACTTGGCAAAAAGCTTCTTATTTGCCATTGTGAATAAGCTTTGAAATCTTGTTTATCTCTATCTTCAATAGTATCACACGCTAAACCACCAAAGTTATACTTATCCATCCATATTAAGAGGTCCCAATATCTCACTATATTGAGTTCCAAGTAGTTAAAACATGGATTTGATCTTATTGCCTTCATCATATATTGGCCATATGCATAGGAATTTTCTGGGGCATATTTGGTTGTCTTTATCATTATTTTGTTTCTGTCAGCAAATACAGTGGTCCCTCCCAACGAATGAAATTCATTGATTAGTTGTAACATGGACTTCTTTGACAGGTTATTAATATGGTATCTTAAAGTTCCGTCGTATAATTTGGAGGCTGGATTCTGAACCCACGATATGAATGAGTTAACCAATAAATCAGCGGTTAAATTCTCATTCATTGCATCATCCCACCATTCTTTCAGCATATTTCTCAAGACTACCAGCGATGGGCCAGAGAATGCATCTTGGATAAATGCCAGATTCTGTGAGGTGTTTGAATTAATTTCACCATCAGTGCCGACCAGTGCCAGATCACTTCCTTCAGCTTCATTAAATAGAGTAATCCCAAGTACTGTATTTACAGTCAGATTCTTAATATCAATCTCTAGAACCACATTATCATATATTTCAGCTACGTCAGTCTTTGGAAATCCAAGATCATTGGCTAAAGACATCCTATTCAGATCGAAATCTTTCTGTTGGCCACCTAAATCAGGCAATGGGCTGTTTTGATTCCACCATAATATGATGTTGTCATGTTTCAATTTCCTAGCATATAAAACATCAATAATATATCCCAAGTTATCAATCTTCAGATTACATAATGGGATATTACTATACCTCGATAATGTGACCAAATGTGACAGCCAAGATCCCGCGGATGTCAAATGTTGTGATAAACGTTTCAATAAGGGTTGTTGCCAATTTAATTGTGGGAGATCTAATTCGTTGGCAGATATTTCAAGTAGAGGTATTTGACTTAATGGTTTTATCAGGTTTTGTAGTTTCTTCAAAAATGGCGATTGTAACATCATGATAAATTGAATACCTTTCTCTTCTCTTAATGTTGCAATGCTTTTTTTCAGCTTTCTGTACAACGAAGTTATATCAGAGAAGTCTTCCATTTCAAATATCATATCCTCTGAAAGATTGATCGACTTGTAGAATTGCTCATTTTCAGCCAATTTCTTGTTGTACATGTTCTTAAATGTGCTTTCGAGCGAGGTAGACGTAATCGTAGTAGCTTGTGCAGATGATTTGAGTACTAAAACATTTATAGTGTTGCTCCAAGATTTAAAAAGAGCAAAAAACTCGAATCCATTATTTGCGACCATATGAATAAGATAACATATTTCAGGTATACTTCTTGTCAAGTATTTTGCATTGTCAGTCATTGATAAATTTTTGATGTTAAAACCATTCTGCAAACCTTTACCTAATGATCCCATTTTAGTTGAGTTAAAAGCGACAGATGTTCCTAACTCTAAAACTACACGTTCAGTTGAATCCATCGTTCCCTCATATACACCTAGGACATCTTCGTGATTCAAAATACTTGTACTTTTATGAAATTCCTCAAGATAAACAGATTGAGGAAGCGTAAGTTTGAATAACACAGTAGGTTCGCTGAACTGGGTATCCATATTACTTGGAATTACGGCGTTTGATTTTTCAACTATGCATTTATCAATCTTTCCATGCGGTAGTAGTCCATTTTTCGTCTTCAAATATAATACTTTTGGTACATTGAACTTTAATGTCTGAATTTTACCATTGATTTTAACATAAACATCAACGACACCAGGTTCAGATGAATTCTTATACTGTAAAATCTCCCAGGTCGAATTTGAGTACGATTCAGCTTGCTTTCTAACCATATTCCCTAACCCACTTCGACCTGCAACTGTGGAAGATTGACCAAATAACTCTTCTCTACGTTTTCTGTCTCTAGCTTGAATTCTCCACTTTATTTTTTGGTATTGCAACCACTTTGAATAGTCGCCCTCTATGGAGGGTTTTTCAGAAGGCAAAATGAGCGTTGCTTCTTCTGCTTTAGCTTCTTCTGCTCTTTTTCTCTTACTTTTCTGTTTAGATACTTTAGCAACCTTTAAAGTGTTCGCTTCCTCTAGTTCATTGTTACTGAAAAGGTCCTCAATGTCTTTAATCTTACCAGCTTTGGGTGCCTCTTTGGTGGTAGTAAAGAAAAGGTTTAAAGAAGTTTGCCTGAATTTGTCCTGTTGTTGCGCAATCTTCTTCTGTAGCCATTCAGGATGAGCAACACGAGGAACTGGATTTGAAATATTTTGTAAAGCAGCAGGTATGGTTATGATCTTTTGTACTACAGAGGCTACTCTCTCTCTATAGTAATCCCAGTCAATGATCGTTCTCAAATCAAAATTATCTAATGTTGGATCCAAAGTCCAACGTCTTAAGAATGCTCTTTTAGTTTGGATAGGAGAAGAAAAAATTGCAACAGGTATAGCTCTTTCTGTAACTGGTGCATTTAAAGGTTTAGTGCTTATAATAAATTTACACTGGAGACCTTTATCTTTAACCATATCTTCTCCTAAAAATTGGCCCAGCCTCTTGGCTGTTGTAATAGATGTAGACTTTTGTCCCTCATATTCTTTGAGAGTCTTTGACATACTTCTATTCTCGCAAATCAACTCAATCAAATCTTCATCCTCTAACATCTTACCTTTGGTATCTAAGACATCTAGCCATCTGTTTGCAACGTTGGCAACAGCCTTATAACAATTTTCAAGGTTATCACCCTCTAAGAAAACTTTGAAGATATCACTTTGGAAATTTTTGATCAATTGTAGTTCACCACGTCTTTTCAGTTCAAAACCTTTCAGTTCTGCTAGAGAGCCATCATCGTTGAAGACAGCATATCTCTTTTTGATACCTTTACCTTCTTCTTTGGAAGTTGGTAAAACCATTGCTTTATAAGGTCCATCAACTTCGAAAAAGATAGAGTTCTCACTATGAGTTTCATAGATATGCTTTATAGGATCTACTAAGGTCTGATACTGATGATTCGTGAAGTTTTGGTGAACTTTATAGTTTAACATAGTACATGGATATGACATGAAAAGCTTCTTGCCATTGTTCAGCTTAAAGAAATAGTTTTCAGGAAAGGATTTTGGAAGTATACACCAAATACCATCAGTATCTAACTCTAAGGGTCTACCAACTCTTTCCACCACAGATCTTGCCATTTGAATAATGGTTGCACCAGTTAAACATGTAATACCTGCCATTTCCATGGAATACCAACGTGAACCTTTTCTCATAACATAACCATAAAAGGAATTCAGAATAACTTTATGTGCTAATTGTAGGGAGTCGTATAGAACAATCGTTTTTTTAGCCTCATCTCTACCATGTGTATCACTCTTTTCAAGAGCAGATAATTTCTGTTTCCAAAGTTTTGCTAGACCTTTAAATTCGTATCTTCTATCACGAAAGGAACGAACCGTATTTGCATAGAATGGATTCTCTCGTTGACAAACAATTGCCTCTCGTTCAACAACTTCAGAAACCTTAGTTCTGCTATATACCTTCTTACAATAATCAGAAAGTCTCTTTTTAATTTGTGCGACTTGATCAGCATAACTCAATTCATCAAATGTCAAGAATTTCTTTTCTGATTTCTTATTTTTATTGGGAAATGTTTCATTCTGAAGTGCACGTTTAATCATATTATATTCGTCCATCTTTGCAGGAAAATACTCACCTCTCCATGCCCATTTAAGTCTTCTATCACAACGTTTGCCTGGCCTGTTGAAGTCACAACTTGCACAATCTCGTTCAGTTTTCATACTATCTGGTTGTAATCTATTTGTGATCATAATATTAGGATACATGGAAGCAACGTCGACATGATAAATCAAAGGTAATTCATTTCTTTTTGTTGAATTCTTCAAATCCAATAAGGCATCCTTTACATTATTCTGTATCTCTTCAAAATTTGTAACATCATCAATGGATGATTTATTTTCAACTTCGACGGCAAACTTCAGTGCATTTGGTAGATCATTCAATAAGTCATCTATCATTGTTGGATCAATAGTGAAGTCATTTGGAATATCGCTTCTAAAGACACCAGCTTCAAGGGCTTCCACATGCCCACCGACATAAGTTTCTGTCTCTAACAAATGGCCATCATAGAATCGTTCTATTGGATCTGTGTGTTTGTTTGGTAATAAAATATTATGTTGGTATGCTTGAACCATTAAAAGCATTTCACATAAGGTACCTGTACCTTTTCTCAAAACTTCATCAGGATTTAATGGAATAATAGTACACAATGAGAAGATAAATGGATGAACATATTTCATATATAAGTAGTAGGTTGCCACAGCATCAGAGACGGAATATTCGGATAGATGTTGTGGCTTTTCATATGCATATGGAGTCATCAATTCAGGATCAACTTCAATTGGATTATAACCTAATTTAGCCTTGGTAACAGCTTTCAAACCTTGTGAACCTTGTGGTAGATAAGAATCACGTTTAACCCATCTAAAACAATCCATATGTGAACAGTATGAAGATTTATATTCACCTTCTGAGTCTGGGGCAAATCCAATTTCTTCGAACATATCTAAACCGTTAATCTTAGCTCTTGTTTCTACGAATGGCCAATCAAAGAAATCACCATTGAATGTAGCAATAACGGTAGGACGAACATCACGAATATGTTCAAAAAATCTTTTTATCAAAGCACATTCATCATTTTCATTAAATATTGTAAAGTCACCTTTATATTCTGGTTTTGGTGTATATTCAAAATCTTCAATATCTTCTGAGATAATTTCTCTATTTGTGATAAGGTAACCTTCACCATCAATCATATATGAAATCATCATTATCTGATCAATAGTTGCTTCTGGAAATTTCAATGGTGCTTTTGTTGTTTCAATATCGAAAGCTAATACTACAGGATCTGCGAAAACCACTTTTTCTGTACATTCAAAAAATCCTGCTGCAGTAACTTTGTACCATTTACCAACACGAATATCTTTATCAATTGATACACGAACATGATAAGGTACGTCGTATTCTTTGATATCTTCCAGTAGGGTCCTTATATCTGTTTGTCGTGTTGAATCTAGATGGTTCAATGAGGAATTTTTTTGATAGATATCTCGTTGACGTTTATTATTGGTATTATCTGTGAGAATCGGTCTCAATAATCTTCTTGCATTGAATAGGTTATTAGAGTTTGCAAAATTTAGTTTAATCAGAGTTTTCTTGAGGCCGACAAGATGATTATCCATGCTTAAATCTTCCTTTTGTATAATTTCTGTAGATTTGAGACATTGTTCAAGATGTTTTTTCAAAAACTCTTCCATATCATTAATTCTACTATCATCGGTACAACTTACAAAGAAATATGGATCGTAATTCACAGTAGATTTGAATCCACCACCTTCTTCATCCAAAAAATAGAAATCTACGCCCGCTACTCCCATCGTACTCGTTCCAGAACCAACTTCCATCGGTAAAGTGGTAGCATGCATATTCACCAGCCATCCTACACGACCAGGGACAGCATTCAAATTGGACTCATCGACCATACCGCTGAATTGAGGCGGGACATACCGCTCAAACCCCATCATGCTGTCGACCTCATCGACCCGGGACGCCTGCAACAGCTGCTGTGCAGACTGTGCATACGTGTTGGACAGCGATTGGGCCCCACGAAACCCTGTATTCTTCACAAACCTAGCTGTGGTGGACCCATTGTACTTTCCTGGATATCTCGACATCTACGAACGCTAAAGAACTTCTAAAACCGGCTGTTTTCTGGCCACACTCGTCGCTAACGTACTATAAGCCTCTAAAGCACAACAAACCGCTTTGCTTCCCCCCAGAAGATTGCTTTGGGGTCTTTAAAGTGAACTCCAGCAGAACTTAAAGATGCCTCATCGCTATATATAGGCAGATCGAAACTTTCCAGACGCGTAAACTGGACGCGTTGCCATACTAAAAAGCAGCAGATTCCGTTTAAAAGAGCAGTATCGCATATAAAAGGACTCTTCTGGAGCCAATTTGGCCTCCAGAATCGATTGAAACTGGTCTGGAAACCCCCAAGCAGCTTTTTAACCGCCAAATTCGAGTTCTGGCAGCGATTTTGGCTAAATAGTGAAAATTCACGTGACCGGCTGGCTTTTAATGTAGCCTCTTAAGAAATGCCATAGTAATAACAACAACTCTTTAAACGACCATTGAAGCGTTTCAGATTGCTCTGGTAGTCGGGGAACTGTTGGTTAGCGCAGGATAAGAACGGTGCAGGAGGATTCAGCGTCGTTTTTCGTCTAGGTTTGCACTTGGTTTGGTCGAAAACAGGTAATTACGCAGATTTGGTGGGAAAATATGTCTTACAACCCATATGCATACAACGATGAGAGCGTTAACGCCAACATGAACGGTGGCAGGTTTGGACAGCAGCAGCAGCAGCCGCTGGCTCAGGGAGCCACGGGAACGCAATATTTCGAGCAGTCGAATATTCATCATTCTGTGCCTGCACACGGTGCAATGCATACAAACATACAGAACAGCCAGATGGACCAGGGTATGCCCTTCCAGGGCCCCAATGCTTCGATGGCGTACCAGCTGGGACAGACTGCGTTTTCCAACTTCATCGGGAGGGACAATTTCTCTCAGTTCCAGGATACAGTGATCAAAGCAACAGGTAACGTTGCGTCTCTGTCACATTACTTCCAAGTCACCACGGTGTATGTCATACAAAAGATCAGATTGATCCTGTTCCCCTTCATCAATAAGAACAATTGGCAACGGATTCCAGATCCACAGGCTACTAGTGCCGGTACGTTGATATTCTTGCCACCAAAGGACGATGTCAATTCTCCTGATATGTACATCCCTATCATGGGTCTGGTTACGTATATTCTCGTTTGGAACACACAGAGAGGTCTTCAAGGCTCGTTCGATCCAGAAAATCTGTATTACAAATTGTCTTCTACACTCGCCTTTGTGTGCATGGATCTTTTCATTTTGAAACTGGGGTTGTATCTGTTGGTTAGTACAAATTCACCTACATCTACGCTTACAGAATTGATATGTTTCGTTGGATACAAATTCGTCCCATTGACTTTAGTACTATTTTTACCAAAATCTCCACTTTATGTTACCATCGCAGCCAAAATTTATCTATTTGTTGCATTTGGTGTGTTCCTGCTGAGATCTGTCAAATTTAATCTGTTCAATACCACCCCAGATGATCTATCGAGTGTTAAAAAGGCTACAGTTAAGAAATGCAACTACTTCCTGTTTGTGTACGGTTTCTTCTGGCAAACAGTATTGATGTGGTTGATTTCGTGATTCACAGGAGCATAATCGATTGATTTTAATCCAAACAGAAGCATATCCATTCACGATTCACATTGTTGTCTGCCGGTACAACACGTTTTGATAAATCTTCAATACATTATTATATATCATGGGGCACCACTTTGTGCATAGCTACAGATAACAATACTATATAAAAACATTAACGAATCACAACCAATAATCTGGACTGAAATTTCTTGATCTTTATTACTGAAAATTATCAGCTCATCACTTACGGTTCTGTTAACATTTCTGCTTAACGACAACCATCAAAAGAGATGTGTATACTTTTACACCAGATAAGTATTCAATACCATAGAATAAACCAAGAGCATGTCAAAGGAAGTTCATCAGGCTATCGATGAGGGATTGAATCTGTATGAGATTCTGGAAATTGATCCAGCAAACAGACAAAACGTCAACGCAACATACATCAGAAGCAAGTACAAGGGACTAGCACTGAAATACCATCCAGATAAAGCAGGTAATGGCAGCGATAGTATACGAAAGTTTTACCAGTTGAAAGAAGCTGTAAGCATTCTGACAAACGAAATATCGAAGGAGGAATATGATGCTTGGATCACACAAAATGAAGTCGCAAGCAAGAACAATAGCAGGAGACAACAACTGATAGACAAGCTGGTCAAGGATGAGAGAGGTGCAATGCACAGACCGGAATGGTTTGGCAGGAATATCGCTGATATACAAGAGTATGGTGAGAATCTGAGGAAATTAAAACAGTTCAAACTGCCCTATGGAGACTGGAAACATCTCGACTTGGACGTACCCCATACGAAATCGAAAACCAACCAGTCCTCTCGTTCAGAGATCAACTACGATCCCAGTACGTTACGTATTGAGTTGGACAACCAAATGTGTAAAGAACAGAAATTGGAAGTTCAAAATCGCACCAAACTGCTCGATCTGCTCTCCAAATCGCTCCACAAACCCCTCTACGACGTCCACTACTCGTCAAGAAATAACTACGAACAAGATGAGCTGATAGTGGTATACTTAGTCCTCGATGAAACCTCAGATGCCCTGTCTGTATACCACCAATGGTGCAACGGCGCAATAAGCCTTCCCTGGGTCCACGACATCTCACCGCTTACTCCCACAGAGTACTACCACCAAATAGACCTCCCTGAGCACATTTCTGCTGCTCTAAATCCTTCAATATCGATTGCAATTGGCCTGTAATACCCAAATATGCAATATCTCATCGTTATTATGGTCATTTCACGTGATTTTTCACTCTTAACTATGGGCTTTCATACTATTTTGAATGCTCTTTATAATGGTAATACATCAAAACTGGAGAATGTTCACATTCTGGAGACTAGTTTGGAGGTTTGAGATTTTGGATAACCGCTGATAGAGACATCGGACTGGTTTTGCAGTTTGGGTCGTCATTGGAACGTAGTTTGAAGTTTGATAGATGGGACTTTTTTCGAGAAGTAAAGAACCAACGCCAGTGGTGGAAAAAGCTGACCTTATTCCATGCGAGACTGTCATTTTGGAGCCTCCCAAGTCATATGGGGGTGCTAAGAAGATGTCCAAGATCACGCAAGAGCAGGATGAGATGTACAGAAGACTGTTGAAGTACTTTTCTGACCCAGATTACCAGGTACATGTCGACACGAAGAATAAAACTGATAAGAAGCCATTGAGCCCAAGAGAGAAGGCATGGCTAACCAGAGAGTGTCTGTTAAGATTTTTAAGAGCCTCTAAGTGGAATGAGCAGCATGCAATCAAAAGTTTGGAGGATACGATGGCATGGAGAAGAGAAGTTGGTATTACGTATGATAATGATAAAGTTACATTAACCGGTGATAAAGTTGCTATCGAAAATGAGACTGGTAAAGAAGTGTTGCTTGGTTTCGATTTAGATAGAAGACCTCTTTTTTACATGAAAAATGGTAGACAAAACACTGAACCATCGTACAGACAAGTACAACATTTGATTTATATGATGGAATGTGTCATTGCATTGACACCAGAAGGTGTCGAACAGATCACCGTATTGGTTGATTTCAAAGCTTATAAAGAACCTGGTATCATATCTGATAAACCACCTCCAATTGCCATTGCCAAGTTATGTATCAAAGTTTTACAAGATTACTTCCCAGAAAGACTAGCGAAATGTATCTTGATAAATATCCCATGGTTCGTTTGGGCATTCCTAAAGATGAGTTACCCATTCCTAGATCCTAGAACCAAAGAAAAAGCCATCTTTGACGAACCATTTGAGAAGCATGTGGAATCAAACCAATTGGAGGCAATGTACGGCGGTAAACTGGACTTTGACTACAACCACAAGGTATACTGGCCTGATCTCTGCACCAAATGCAGTGATATCAGAGACAGACAATTCGCCAGATTCGAAAAATTCGGTGGTGTCATTGGTCTCAGTGAATGGGATCTGAAAGGCACACACGATGAATTGAAATATCCAGTGGAGTACAAGAGTATCCAATGAGCATACATGCATATACTCCTTTTTCTCTTGACCGTCCCGAACGTTATGATAGATGTCCAATTATATTTTTTTTTCTTCTCTTTTACTTTGCTACGTTTGTTGTTGATGAATTATTGAACTGCTTGGTAGAACAAAACAACCCATGATACAAATTCAAATTGATGTAACATACTATAAGACGAACATATATACTGTTAGATCAATATAAAATAAAAATTATTGTATTACTGTCACTAGATTGAATATGTATTATTTCCGTTGTGGGAATCCATACTAACCGGACCTTCCGTTACTACTCGGTCTCCCTCTATATAAACAACAATGGATATTTGAATATACTGAAAAATAACCAGTTCCAAGACCCACAAGACCTTCGTTTTGAGGATAATTTGGCATATTTTTGGCGTGTTTTGACCACCACTCTGGAGTTCATATCTGTGTGCATTTTTGTCAGCTTTTAGAGCAAATTTGGGTCATCCAGTAGCAAGTTTCAGCGTGCCAAGAGCTTATCTGGAAGGCAAATTATTGATCTTCGAGCCATGGAGGGCCACAGTTCAAAAGAGAAGGTCGTACTGACCTACAAATGGCTGAGGAAACATGTACCGTTGGATAGACTTATGTGCCAGCGTATTTTCAAATGTGTTGTGACGTCTACGCTTGCCTTTATCTTCTGTTTGATACCCAAAGTACGAGCTAGGTTAGGTAATGCAGTTGCGATGCTTCCGTTGATTGTTGTTATTATACATCCTGGTCGTCGTTTCAGTGACACGATCCATGCCACAATATTGTGTATTGTGGGTTTGAGTACAGGTTTATCTTGGGCCATATTTGGTAGAACTATGGCTCAGTACTGTGTTGGTGATGTTTGGAAAACGATGACAGAGCATGAAATTTATTTGACTAGATTCTACCGTTACCAATCTGGCCTTGGTATTATGGCCATGCTCTGGGTTATGATGTTGTTTGTACATGGGTGGGCTAGATCTGTGCAAGCTTCGTATTTTGGGGTAGTTTTCCCTCTTTTTATGGTTGTTCATTTCGTGTTCATGGCACCAATCACTGAGACAAATGCTCTTATTGCCAATTCTTTTTCTACTCCCTTTTACTACGGTTTAGCTCTGAGTTTACTAATAAACGTTTGTGTTTTCCCAGAATTTGGTTCTACGTACCTTGGTGATGCTATCGTTGATACAGTTAACGATTTCCACAAATTGATTGATCATTCTGTGAAATTTTTCATCTCCATTGATAATCCTGACGTGGTGGAATCGTACTATAACCAAGCACCTGAATCGTTTGCCAAGATCAATGCAATGAAGGCAAGTATTTCCAATGATATCAACAACTGTGATTTGGTCTTTACAGAATGTATATACGAAATTTCTTACTCATACATGTCCCCACAGGAACTGGAAACCGTTATCGAGAATTTAAGACCGCTGTCAATTTACGTCAATGGTCTGGTCGATGCTTGTGAATTGGAATTAACCCTAGTGGCTAAGTACAACCAACTCTTCAGTGTGGAGCCAAAGGAAGCGAAAAAACATAAGAAAGTTTTGAGAGATATCGAATATGCTGACTATAACAAACTAAATGAGATTCTAGATAAAGTTCGTCCTTCTATCGTGAATGTTCAAGTTCAGGCCAGTGAAGTTTTGCATTTGTCTAAACTTGTTCTTGCATATGCCTATGATGTAAACTTGAGTAGAGTTCAATCATTTTCAATGTTCAAAAATAACGAATTCAAGCAATTCAACAAGAAGAAAGAGGTACGGGATAATATAGATTTGGAAGCAGCGGTAGCAAAACTGGAAAAAGCTGTCTTGGACTATACTGTCATCTCTAGAGAACAGTTGAGTGAATTAAATTTGGACTTCATTGAACCCAACGACGAAATGTTCTTGTTTTCATTGTTCATGTTGAATTTCAGAAAAACCATGGAATCTTTGATTGTCATTGTCAAGAGTATTGTCGAGTTGGATAAAACTAGAAAGAAAAGAGACGCTAGAGGCTGGTTACGTGGTAAAAGAGTTTGGCTAAATTTCCTAAAGAGTTTTGCTGATTTCAAGGTATGGTTCTTCAAATCTTATGCTGCAGGAAGTGATATTACTGAAGATGAAGCCATCAAAGGTAATGTTGGTGAAAACCGTAACCTTGTTCAAACTAGTATGAGAATTCCACAAGACGAAGATCCAAATAATGACACTATTTCCACAGATAGTTCCATAACTGAATCACAACAAAATGTAGATACCCTGTTGGATGCAGTTACTTTAAAAGACTATAGGTGGTCAGAGTATCTCTGGGAGCCAAGCACCTTGGGAAAGATTGTCATCTACATCAAGGACTTTTGTTATAAAAACCGTTTCCATTTCAGATTTGGGTTCCAGATATGTGTTGCCTTGACATTATCTTCGTTTCCTATGTTCACTCCAAATATTCGTGGATGGTATAGAAGTTTCCAAGGCCCATGGATGGGTTTCGTGTGTATTTTATCTATGGAACCATCTATTGGTGACACAACTTTTGATTTCTTTTGTCGTTGGGCAGGCGTGTTTTTTGGTTCCCTTTGGGCTTATGTTTCCTATCTTTCTGGTCTTCATAATGATCCATATTTAATGACTGTCATTACTTGTTTCTCCTCAACAATTGGGTTTTATTTCCAATTGTACACTCCATTTGTGAAGGCAGCTTTAATTAACACCATTAGTCTTTACGTTGTTATCTTAGCAGCATGGATTAAATCATCGGTACCTGGTGGTATATTGAGAAATTTTGCTAAGCGTTGTTTAGCTATTGGTTATGGTGGTGCTATTGGTCTATTGATTCAAACCATCACTTTCCCACTAAGTGCAAGAGCTCAACTAAATAGAGAGGTTACTGCTCTATGTGGCAATGTTGCAGAAATGGGTATGGTGTATACTACAGATTTAGAAGGTCACAAATTGGGTGCTAGCTCATCTAATATTCGCTATAAGAAATTTTTAGAAGCTTCGAAGAGGGGTAGAACTTCATTTGAAAGGGCTGCTAAGTATAATAACCTGACAAAGTGGGAAATTCCTATTGAGGGGAGATATAAGTCAACCAGAGATATTTTCAATCAGATATTATTTCTATTAGGTCAAATATTGGATCGTTTAGATAACATGGCAGCCATTCGTAATTCCGTTGGTGACTCCATCATTGAAGATTTAAATGATGTTTTGTATCCATACAGAAGACAATATGCAGCAAGTTTTTCCAACATTTTTAGATGTCTACAAGAATCATTTGGTAACAAAAAGCCCTTACCACAGAATCTTCCAAGTATGAGAACAGAGCATCGTCAATTAGTCTCGGCGATACGACAAATTGTGCATGAAAAGTATAAAACAGAACTGGATATTATTAAGAGTCGTCCAACTGGTGAAACAGGAGATGCTTTCGACGAATCTGGTGAATCTTTTGAGTCTGATGAAATCCTTTATACGACTACATCAAAACAATTGAAACACGGGAAGGTAACTAAAACTCAGCATGAATATTTATTGGAGGAGCAGTTTCTAGGCTGGAATGCCATTAATTGTATCTCGGAAGATATTATAGCATACAGTGAAGCCTTGATAAATCTAGCTAAAATTCTTTACGGTGTCAATTCATTCAAATACGGTTTCTTATCAAGACCTCTATATGAAGATTGGGTTGAAGACGCAATCAAGGACTTTGACGCTTTGAACAACGGAAACTACGTAAGGCACAGACGTCGTAAGCCTGATTCTACTAACCAATCTGTCAAGAGCCCTAGAGATTCTGGTTCGAGCAGTTCATCCAGTTCAAGTAGTTCAACTGGTTCCAACCAGTCGACATCACCTTCGTCAAATGAATCAGATGTGATTACCTCGCTTGAAACATCAGCAGAGGAGGTACCTCGTGCTTACTTTGGTGAAAGCAATACTAACGATTACACAGGATCATCTCCATTCGAGCGTGTGCAAACTGATCAACTGGCCACTACAGCAGAAGATATAGATCCTAAAATTAGAAAGAGAGCATACTCCATTGGTTCCTTCAATGGCGAAAGTAAGAATATCATTTCATCACTACTAAGGAGAAAGTCCCGCCTTGATTCCAGAGGCCAAAATGGAGAACTACCTCTAGCTTTGCAACGTCTGATCAGCAATAGAGTATCTCATACAGATACAAATATTTGATTACCTTATGGATCCTGCTGCGTGAGCAAAGAAGCAAGAATAGTTTAAACGGCAACGCGCCCTACTGAACCTATTAACTATCTCTATTTTAAAAAATGCAAATACACTTGAACATTCAATCTTTGCACGAGTGCCAGCTCCTATACTTATAAATTTAGTTTAATGGTTTATACTCGTTAATTTCTCGAGAAATCGTTGCTGTATTGTAATAGCACAGCTTTAACGGAAGGGACCCAGCTTGATGACAAGATTACGATGAACTTTCAGGCGCAAAGAATGTTGCTCTGCACAACCAGTCTGAACCAAAAAAAAAATTCCAGCACTCTTGGGATGATAATACGTCCAATAGTCTCCCAGAGGCAGCACTAGTCAGGCCAGACACTCAAATTTTGCACATTTCACAATTTGTGACGCCGGTTGTACGTCGTCCAATGCTGGATAAAAGATCAGCTCGATTCCTGCCGGAGGTGCTGCTGTTAAGGAACTGACTGATCAAACTGACAGATAAATTTGTCCATAAGCTTATCTTCAGACAACAAGTCGTACAGTGGCCGGTCACCGTCATCGTTATGGTGAGCAGCGACAGCTCGAAGCAGGCTGCCTCAATGGTGAGCAAATGGCTGAAGAAATATGTGCCGTTGAACAGACTTATGTGTCAACGTATCTTCAAATGTGTGGTCAACTCGACGCTAGCTTTCATATTCACGTTGATCCCCAAAGTTCGAAATCGGTTAGGTATTGCCATCTCTTTCCTGCCGTTGATATCTGTGTTCATCCATCCGGGACGACGTTTCAGTGACACAATCCATGTCTCCATGTTGTGCATTGTGGGATTGATTTCTGGTCTGGCCTGGGCTATATTTGGTCGAACTATGGCTCAGTACTGTGTTGGTGATGTTTGGAAGACGATGAATGAAGACGAGATATATATGCACAGCTTTTACCGGTACCAGTCTGCTCTTGGTATCATGGCAATGTTTTGGGAAATAATGCTTTTTGTTCAAGGTTGGGCGAGGTCAGTGCAGGCTTCTCATTTCAATGTCGTTTTTCCCATCTTTATGATTGTTCACTTTGTTTTTATGGCACCAATTACTGAGACGAATGGTGCTATTGCTAATTCCTTTGGGTCCCCTTTGTACTTCGGTATAGCTTTGAGTCTTTTGATCAATGTTACTATTTTCCCAGAATTTGGTTCTACGTACCTTGGTGATGCTATCGTTGATACAGTTAACGATTTCCACAAATTGATTGATCATTCTGTGAAATTTTTCATCTCCATCGATAATCCTGACGTCGTTGAATCGTATTATAACCAAGCATCTGAATCGTTTGCCAAGATCAACGCAATGAAGGCAAGTATTTTCAATGATATAAGAAATTGTTCTCTTGTCTTTAGTGAGTGTATTTACGAAATTACCTACTCATACATGTCTCCACAGGAACTAGAGACTGTAGTAGAAAACTTAAGGCCACTGTCAATATACGTCAATGGTTTGGTTGATGCCTGTGAATTGGAATTAACCTTAGTGGCTAAGTACAACCAAAACTTAAGTGCGAAGCCAAAGGAAATGAAAAAACATAAGAAAGTTTTGAGAGATATCGAATATGCTGACTATAACAAACTAAATGAGATTCTAGATAAAGTTCGTCCTTCTATCGTGAATGTTCAAGTTCAGGCCAGTGAAGTTTTGCATTTGTCTAAACTTGTTCTTGCATATGCCTATGATGTAAACTTGAGTAGAGTTCAATCATTTTCAATGTTCAAAAATAACGAATTCAAGCAATTCAACAAGAAGAAAGAGGTACGGGATAATATAGATTTGGAAGGTGAAGTCGCTAGGCTAGAAAATGTGATCTTAGAATACATAAATGTTTCCAGAGCACAATTAAGCGAATTGAATTTGAATTTTCTTGAACCCAATGATGAAATGTTTTTGTTCTCTTTATTCATATTGAACTTTAAAAAAACTATGGAGTCCTTAATCATTATCATGAAAGGTATTGTCGAGTTGGATAAAACTAGAAAGAAAAGAGACGCTAGAGGCTGGTTACGTGGTAAAAGAGTTTGGCTAAACTTCCTAAAAAGTTTCTCCAATTTTAGAATGTGGTTCTTCAAATCATATGCTGCAGGAAGCGATATCACTGAGGATGAAGCCATGAAAGGTAATGTAGGTGAAAACCGATATCCTAATCCTACTAGTATGAGAATCCCACAAGACGAAGATCCAAATAATGACACTATTTCCACAGATAGTTCCATAACTGAATCACAACAAAATGTAGATACCCTATTGGATGCAGTTACTTCAAAAGACTATAGGTGGTCAGAGTACCTGTGGGAACCTAATACCTTGGGAAAGTTTGTCATCTACATCAAGGATTTTTGTTATAAAAACCGTTTCCATTTCAGATTTGGGTTCCAGATATGTGTTGCTTTGACGTTGTGTTCGTTTCCAATGTTCACTCCAAATATTCGTGGATGGTATAGAAGTTTCCATGGTCCATGGATGGGTTTCGTCTGTGCTTTATCGATGGAACCATCGGTTGGTGATACAACTTTTGATTTTTTTTGTCGTTGGGTGGGTGTGTTTCTAGGTTCCGTCTGGGCTTACGTTTCGTATTTATCCGGTCTTCATAATGATCCATATTTGATGGTTGTCATCACTTGTTTCTCTTCAACTGTGGGTTTTTATTTTCAATTATTCACACCCTATGTCAGGGCAGCTCTAATTAATAACATTAGTCTTTATATCGTTATTATAGCTACATGGGTGAAATCTTCAGTACCTGGTGGGATCCTGAGAAATTTTGCTAAACGTTGTTTAGCTATTGGTTATGGTGGTGCTGTTGGTCTTCTGGTTCAAACTGTTGTGTTTCCACTCAGTGCAAGAGCTCAGTTAAATAGAGAACTTACTGCATTATGTCGTAATATTACTGAAATGGGGATGGTTTATTTTACAGGTTTAGAAGGTCAAAAAATAGGTGCACATCTTGACAATGTTCGCTATAGAAGATTTATAGAAGCTTCGAAGAGGGGTAGAACTTCATTTGAAAGGGCTGCTAAGTACAATAACCTGACAAAGTGGGAAATTCCTATCGAGGGTAGATATCATTCTACCAGAGATAATTTTAATCAGATATTGTTTCTACTAGGTCAAATATTGGATCGTCTCGACAATATGGCAGCTATTCGTAACTCTGTGGGTGATACAATAATTGAAGATATGAATGGTGTGATATATCCATATAGAAGACAATTCGGTGCTGGCTTTTCCAACATCTTTAGATGTCTTCAGGAATCTTTTTGTAACAAGAAACCTTTGCCACAGAACCTTCCAAGTTTGAGAGCAGAACATCGTGAATTAGTCACCTCGATACGGCAAACGGTGCAACAAAAATATAAGAAAGAATTGGATCTAATAAGCACTCAACCAGATAGTGTAGCAGAGGCCGCCTGCGATGAGTTTTCTGCCTTATCTGAAACTGATGAAGAAGTATATACTTCTTCGTCAAAGCAATTACCTGACGAGAGAATAATTAAACCGCATCAAGAGTATCTGTTAGAGGAGCAATTTCTGGGTTGGAATGCCATAAATTGTATCTCGGAAGATATTATAGCATACAGTGAAGCTCTAGTAAATCTGACCAAAACTCTTTATGGCGTCAACTCATTTAAATCTGGCTTTTTATCGAGACCTCTATATGAAAATTGGGTAGAAGATGCGATAACAGACTTTGATGCCTTGAACAATACAATTAAAATTAAAAATAAAGATCAAAAGCCTAATTCACGCAAAACAATCTTTGAAAGTCCAAATAATTCTAGTTCCAAGAATACGAGTAGTTCTAGTCAAACAACTACTCGAAGCATCTCTAATAATTTTACTCGGGTTAGTAC
The DNA here is from genome assembly GCA_031771845.1 of Yueomyces sp. D-C8-1. NCBI lineage: Eukaryota > Fungi > Ascomycota > Saccharomycetes > Saccharomycetales > Saccharomycetaceae > Yueomyces > Yueomyces sp. D-C8-1. The sequence continues at coordinate 714,165 of JASCNY010000004.1, forward strand.
TATTATGTCGACTGTATCAAGCATAAATACTTCTAGTGAAGTAGCACAAGACGAGGTACCTTACTCTTACTTCAGGCAGGCTCCAATTAATGATATTTCAAATTCTTCTCCGTTCCAGCGTGTGCCAACCAACCAACTGACCATCACTGCAGAAAATATAGATTCCAAAATTAGGAAGAGGGTTTATTCGATTGGGCTTTTTCAGCAAGAACAGGAAAGTATTTTTTCATCCTTACTAAGAAGAAAACTCCCTCAAGACTTTAGAGGTCAAAATGGCCAGCTACCTTTAGCACTACAACGTTTGATAAGTAACAGAGCATCAAAAGAAGATGTAAAAATCTGATAAGTTCTTTAATCGTTTGCCAAACTCCAAAAATAATTTAGAACAGGATGCAACTTGGTATACCAACACTAGGCATTCATTACCTCGTTGGAACTACCTCCATGGACTAATATAATCGTTGGGCTTATTTTGGATTTGACTAATAACTAAAAATGCTATTGTAATAACGCTCATACATTTTTGAAGATACCCTAGACAACACAAATTTTGTACATTTTGAACAAATTCATACACCAGATTGCTCTTACACAAATCCAAATGTTATATATTCGTTAACTTTCTTATCTTGGCTTCCTGTTCTCTTGTGTATATGTGAAATATTTGTGAGTATAATGCATGCATGGAGTTATACTGAGCATATAGTTGTTCAAAGACCTTTGAGTCTTAACATGAGCTTAATTGAACTCACTATAGTATAACAATGTATAGACAGCATGGAAAGATAATATATTTTCTGTATAATATGCTTTCAGATTGATGATGTTTATATGCTATATTATTGCAATGCTACAAATTAACCTTTATGTATCATTACTTTAAAGGAATTTCGAATCAAATATTGTCAGATATAGCTACAGTTCTAAGATAGAGTATGGTCGTGACAATCATATCATGCTGCTTTGAAGTTGATAACAATGGTTACGTTTTGTCTTCAAGATAGTAAAATCGAGTAGTTCTTGATTTGTCACAGCCCCATTTAGCAAGGGTATCTCTTATCTTTGTTCGTACTCCCATTTTATGCATTAGATGATTTAAGATGAGTTTTTAGTTTAGGTTTTGCCCACAGAAGAAGTCATTAATCTATCTCAATAACTTCTGGGCTTTTTGAGTTTTTTGAGATGGATGAATCAGGATTTTTGTTTTTTCTCTTAGTGCTCTTCCTCAAGGATGCACCAGTACCTGTGAAATTTTCTTCTTTACTATTATTGTCATTTTCATTATCTTCAGTTTTAGGCAGCACAATGGGAAAGCCAAAAAAGAGCTGACCCTCAGGAAGGTCCAGTTTCATTGGTTTTCCTTCCAGTGAAACGTGTATATCTTTGATATCAACATTAGTTTCCCTTTTGACCTCTTTCCCAGATAATTTATGTCCAGCTCCCAAGAAAGAATCCGCAGTCTGTTCATTTAGTAGTTTCTTATAGTTAAGCCTCTGTGACATCGTACCTGAACTTTGATTTGATGGATCTATAGCAACATTTGATAATTTTTTATCTTTCTCTGCGTTAGTCTTCATGGCTTTATAATCAGGTTCGACGTACCCTACAGGAGGTGCAAAGTCAGTTACCAAATCTGTCTCAATGACACAGATACTATTAGAATCACTCACTGGCTTGACTTCCAATATCTTGATACGGTATATATGATCATTGTAGTTGATCTCAATGATATCATTTACTGTCAATGTTGAGAATGAACGTAATACATTCTCAAGGACAGCTTTTGGATCAGAAATATCCAAAAAATCCACATTTTGCGGTTCAATCTTAACAAAATTACCCAATGGTACATCGGTACTAGCAATCTTTAGCAATTCACCGGGTGTAATATTCAACGTTTCCATCATCCATTGTGGTAAGTACGCCCTACCTTCTTCTGCAACAAATTCAAGAACACCACTATGAGTAACACGACCAGAATCGTTAGCTGTCAGTTCGAAAAGCATTGGGTATCTGATATTGAGCATAGTCAATTTGCTCAATGCACTGGGTGGCAGAAATATTTTACCACCATAATTGGCAGAATCCTTACGTATAGAGTCGTTCATCATGGAAATGGGGTATCCTCTGAAGAAGGACTCAAACTTCTGTGGCAGAGGTGCAAACCCAGCACCAAAACTGTTGAATCCAGTAAACATTGGGAGCAGAACAAGTAGGATATGATGGTTTGTTAGTAGTATTTATCGTAAAATGACCGTTTTTGCTGCTATTTGAGCCCTGGAAAAAACTCTATTCAACGAGTATGGTCCTTCTAACCGTTTCTAACTCCAATTGGACCTTTTCAGCGGGAGTTTGTATGTTTTGAATGGTCCAAAAAGTAGTATTGAATCCTACTAGAATATTTCTAATGTGTATATATATATAAAAGAATGGAGGGCACGTGAAACAAAAAAGAATGCTCTGGGGGAGGTTCGAACTCTCGACCTTCAGATTATGAGACTGACGCTCTTCCGACTGAGCTACCAAAGCATAGTAATCTGGAGTTTTCTAAGGGTATTCCTAGGTGTTATAATACTGGAATAAAGTTTAAAAACTGCTTAGAATTGAATTTAAAACAGTTTTCTAATATTTTTAGGCTTGGGTTTTGACCAAGGACTACTTAGATAGACTTCTACCGAGCTCTAAAATCTGCTTTTTTTTTTTCTTTTCATGTCTTGTCAACTGGAGGAAATCTGACCAGAACATAAAATGAAAATTTCAAATTTGCTTGGAAAATATAAAAGTCACCACAATAAATGAAATTTTAGCTCTAGAGAATATGTACAGCGGGGAAAGTAAGCTGTGAATAGTATAATGTCTTAGTTTCAGTATGTTCTACTAGCCTGCTATTTTACAACAAAGAAACTCAAAAGATTTTGCAAATAAAAAAGAAAAATTTAATAGAACACACAACACTCTCTCATAGCAACAGGTCAATAGACACATAATTAGGCGCTATACTGCCCTTATATTGCTCTTAGTTTCTTCAAATGACAGTAATTGTTAGAATCACGTGACTGACTCATATTATTATAATCAACAGAAACCTCTATAACAATTATACACATTTTAACACCCCATCAACTACAAAACCCAAGTGATTTTAGCCCAAATATTATTTATACGTTGCTCAAAGTGCAATTTGTAGGCCACCACCGTTCTTCTCGCTGAAAATTGGTCTAGAAAAGTTTCGTAATGACTTTGGAAGAGGATGGTAATATCGATATAATGGAAGAGCAACATGATCTGGATAACCACGCCGAAGACGTCTCAGAAGAGACTCTGTATGGTAATTTGGATGATCTGAAGATCATGCTTGGTGAATACAGCAAGAGTGGAGAAGATGAGGACAGTTTCGAAGGTATGGATGAAGAGGAGGACGAAAATGACGAAGACTCGTTACTGGCAGAATTCTCAGATTATGGTGAAGCCTCTGAGGATGATGAACAGGATTTCATGGATGCCATTAGAGAGGCTAATAACTTTAAAGTGAAGAAAAGGAAGAAGAAAAATGATAAATCGAAAAATGTCGCAAAATATAAAAGAGAACGTCCTGTAGACCCAGAAGTCGCTCAATTGCTTTCAGAGGCAAATGAAGCATTTGTGAGAAACGATCTCCTTGTGGCAGAACGGTTGTTTAATGAAATTATCAAAAAAGATGCAAGAAATTTTGCTGCATACGAAACGTTAGGTGATATATATCAATTACAAGGAAGGATGAACGATTGTTGTAATTCATGGTTCTTAGCTGCACATTTAAATTCGTCTGATTGGGAATTCTGGAAAATGGTCGCAAATCTATCTGTAGATTTAAACCATATCAGACAAGCTATTTACTGTTATTCAAGAGTGATCAATATAAACCATAACGATGTGGAATCATTGTATAAACGTTCCCTGTTATACAGACAAATTGGTCAGATAGGTAGAGCTCTAGAAGGTTTCCAAAAACTGTACAAATATAATCCAATGGATGCAAACATTTTAAGGGAATTAGCAGTACTATACGTTGATTATAACCGTATCAATGATGCCATCAGTTTGTATCTTTCTGTTTTTGAAGCCAATGTCTTGAGGAGGGAAGCAATAGCAGCTGCAACGGAATCGGTATTCGAATCATCAGATGAAGAGGATAGTGATGAGGAAAACCGTGAACAGAATGAAATGTTAGCATCATTTGATAAAGCGCGAATAGCTGAAGATGAGGATATGCAAATGTACCCAGATTTGAACTGGAGAAAAATAAATGCTCAAAACAGATGTATTTCTTTCGATTGGTCATCCTTGAATATTTTAGCGGAGCTTTTCTTGAAGCAAAATATAGATACACAAGCTTCTGGTATTAAAATAATCAAAAAATGTGCTAGGTGGATACAACGCAGAGAACATCAGACTTTTTGGGAAAGTGTAAATGATGATTCAGAATTCGATAATAGAAGATTTAAAAATAGTAAGTTTGATGCATTCGCAGAATCTGAAAAATCAAAAGATTATCATTTACCTATTGATATCAGAATTAGGTTAGGTTTACTAAGATTGCATAACTCTCAATTACTTGAAGCTTTGACTCATTTTCAATTTTTGTATGACGAAAACTTCTCAGAGATTGCAGATTTGTATTTTGAAGTTGGACAGGCTTTAACTGAAACTGAACATTATAAAGAAGCGATTGATTACTTCTCACCATTATTATCTTTGGATGATTATCACAGAATTGATCTTTACAAACCTTTGGGTAAGTGTTTTAAAGAGGTTGAAGAATTTTCAAGGGCGAGAGAATTTTACCAGAAAGTTGTTGAGTTGAATCCCAAAGATATTGATGACGTTTTAACATTAGCAGAACTGGAATACCATCTCGATAATGTCGATGAATTTAATAGGCTCTTGAAGAAAGCAGTTGATCTACGTAAACAGCAGGAGGAAGAACTAGACAATATAGCTAAAGAATACGAGAAGGAAAAAAGTAAAAGTTTAGAAAAAGATAAAGAATCAGGAGAGATCAATCCACATGCAAAACCACTACTAGAAGATAGTATGTTTAGACAAGCAACTACCAAGAGGAAGAAATCGTTGCAAGATATTGAAAGGGAAAAGTTTGAAAGAGAGAAAAAGATCACAAGTAAGGTCCTTGATAAATATCACAAATTGAATTTATACAAAGCTGGTCTAGAAGCAGGAGATGCCACTCAAACTACACTATGGATTGATATCGCGTCTGATCTGATTGATGTTTTTTCAAGTGTCAAAAATTTCTTCATGAAGAGTCGCTCCAAGAAGTTCGTTGGTATTATTCGTAGGACGAAGAGATTCAATAAAATGGTTGACTCCAAGTTGGAGAGACTTTCAAAACTGTCATCGGGAGACAATCTACTGGATGGATTGCCGTTAATGGAAGAGAGCGTCAGGTTAACATCAACGACGGAACTAAGAGGTCTAACTTATGATCAATGGTTTGAATTGTTCATGGAATTGTCATTAATTATCACAAAATTCCAAAGTGTGGAAGACGGGTTGAGTGTGATTGAAACCGCACAGGAAGTTAATGTTTTCAACCAAGATCTAATAAGGGTTAAGACAATGAGATTTGTCAAATGTGCTATTATCTTTCGTTTGAACGATCCAAATGAACTTGCGGAAAACCTGAGATCATTGCTGAACCAGTACCAATTCAACAGAAAAGTTCTACAGACCTTCATGTACTGCTTGTCAGAAGGTGAGAGCTCATGGGAGATACTGAGCTCCACAGTCCAACAGAAATTCTTTCTGAGACAACTGAAGGCATTCGATGGTGCCAGATATAAAACACACGTTAATGGTCAGGCTTCACTAACCAACAAAGAAGTAGAGAACCCAGAGAAAAAAGATTCACCCTACCTTTTCCACATATATGCCATGCTGCTATTCTCCAGTAGAAGTTTCCTCTCTTCTTTGCAGTATCTGAATTGGCTCGAAAAAAGCATTCCTAATGATCCAATCATAAACTTTATGATGGGACTAGCTCACCTTCATCGTTCAATGCAACGGCTCACAGCAAAAAGACATTTCCAAGTGCTACATGGACTGAGATATATCTACAAGTACTACGACATAAGATCACGATCGTACACAGACCTTGAAAGGCAGGAAGCTGACTACAACCTAGGAAGAACATTCCATCTTCTAAACTTAACATCCATCGCAGTGGAGTACTACCATAAGGTACTTGAAGACTACCAAAATGATGCTCTCAAGAAACATGCTGCCTACAACTGTGTTATTATATACCAGGAATCTGGCAACATGGAACTGGCGAACTCTGTGATGGAGCAGTATCTTACTGTATAAACTAAAAGTATGTAACAATATAAAATCAACATCAGATCAAAGAAATGTTGAACTGACTGAGACTGAATCTGAGTTTGCAGCTGAAATCGTCGTGCTGGATGAATTATGTAAATAAATCTTGACATCTTTAAAAGGAGTGTGATTCTATTTGTACTTCTTAATATTCAATATTGATCTTAAAATCAAATGTAAACTAAAAGTAACCAAAAAAAACTATAGTGATGCCACCACAAAATGTCCCATATTCTGTATGTTACTAATTTGATAAACATTTCGTTTCTGATTTGGAATTGATTATGCATAATCGATTCTAATTGGAATTGGACTGAAATCTTAGATTCTAAACAGTTTACTAACATTTAACCACAGATCAAGCTCAAAACATGTCTCAAGATGTGTATCCAACGACTAAGGTATGCTGAGGATAAGCAACAGGCACTTGCCAAACAGCAAAGGAGAGAAGTTGCACAATTGCTGGCAGATGGCAAAGAACAGAAGGCTCATTACCGTGTCGAGAGTCTCATCAGTGACGATATACACGTAGAACTACTAGAGATACTGGAACTATATTGTGAACTGCTGCATGCTCGAGTTTTAATCCTAAATGAAGTCACAAACGAGGCAGATTTGATAGCTAACCATATTGACGATGGTCTGAATGAAGCTGTCAGAGCACTTATCTACGCCAAGATACACGTATCAGAGATTAAAGAAATAGGTCAATGTTTTGAACTGTTTGCCTTAAAATTTGGCCCAGAATTTGTCAAATTGATCTTGGATGAAGCCCTGGGTGTCCCAGATAAAGTTTTGACCAAATGTTCACCAAAATTACCAAGTGAAGAGTTGGTTACGATGTATCTAAAAGAGATCGCCAGAACCTACGATGTTCCATACAGTCAACTGAGCGATTCTGAATCTGAAGAGTATGTCGATGATGATGAATCTGTGGAGAACGAAGATAATTCTGTACAAATAGAGTCTTCTAAGGAAATTAACGATAATTCTACTGACGAAAAACCAATCGTGGCTGTAGATAATGATGAAGAATCCAAGGAAGATGACAGTCATCCAATTACTGTGAGAAAACCTAGGAAGAATACTGAAACTTTGAAAAGTCATCTCAAAATACCAAAAAATATGAAGAAAGACGTTAAAGTTGTACATAAGACTGGCTTAGAGAAGACAAAAAATGAGAATGATGAGTTGGATGAGCTAAGAAAGAGGTTTGCCGCTTTACGAAGATAATATTTTATCATGTAATATTACAATGCTTGAATTTATATAGCCAATACATATGAAGACTAATATGGTGAAAAAAAAGTATAAGTAGTTACAGGTTACGAATATTATTATAAAAATTAGTAATCATTCATGCTTTATTAATGGCTTTGATCCTCTTAGCCCAGGCGTACTTTACAGATTTGCTTATTCCAGCAGTAAATATACCTTTGAAGGTCTGAATTGTGCTATACAATTTTGTCCTTTGACCTATTACTGATTTGGCATTCTCAAATGTTATTCCATCAGGCAAATAAATGGAATCATTATTCATAACATCATCGACAATAGGTCCATAGTAAGTTCTAAAATGTTGTAAGTTGGTTGCAACAATATTTTTCACTTTGTTAGGATTCTCACCACCTAAAGTAAATCTTAGATCACCCCAGTAAGAGAAACCAGCAATTGTCTCGTAAAATTTGACCTCATCAAAATGAGGTTCATTATTTCGCTGAAAGATATTCTTAGCAAGGGTTGCTGCGCTCTTTAAATTGAGTTGATTCCAGAACTGTACTCTAAAATCATTTTTCAGTATTTTTACTGGTTTTTGAAGCCTACCAGCAAGGTAAAAAGTATCCCATTGTGCTAAATCTCTTAGTAAAGTCTCCATTGACACTATTCCATACTTAACTTGGTGCCCATGAATCACAGAGAATGGATTGAAGTACACACCAGCTCCAATATCTTGGAATTTAGATATAATATGAGGTCCCAGATATTTCAAAGACGAATAATGATGGGGATGTTGTCTCATATTAATTGAATGGAACAAATGTGGGTCTTCAACACCTAGGATCAGATCAATCTGGGGCTGGGATTTAGATTTTTTCACATAACCCTTTTGTGCAAAAATACCTGATCCATAACCAAATGCAAAGTCAATTGGAGCATAGAATGAGCCCAAAATATGATGCAGTTTCTCTTCGAGTTCCTTGTCAATATCAACGAATACATTAGAACCATAGTGTGGAGGCAAATTCTTCAGATCAGACATGAATTTTGATGAGTTAACTGTCACTTGGTCTGTTCTCTTGTGACCTTCTTTTAAAAGTTCCAAATCTCCATATTTGTGACTAAGTACAAGCTTCTCATCAATTCCCAGCTTTGATGCTTCAATTGAGGGTGAGTGATTATAATTCAACAAAGTTTCATTGGACTTTAATTTATGAAATTTATGCAAACTAGTGGATTGATGCCTTATTGGCCTATACAAACACAGATTTCTCTGCCAAATCCTGCATTTTACCACTCTGAGCACCATCAAAACCACCAGAAATATACCTTTTATATATAAAAGCAACTTTCAAGACTTAATAACCAGATCTTTTATCAACAAGAACAAATGGATAAATCAAACTTTTTAATGGATAATGAACTAGAAGAACTTCACGTGAAGGATCTGGACCAGTTAGAGCATATCTCAATTAATTAGCATTCTTCTGACACTATTTGACATCTATAAAACTTTTATTATTACTTATTAACTGTATATACCTTGGGTTACCAGCTGGAATTGGTCATAAAGCCTTGTAAACATGCTTCCCAGCGATTTCCCAATCAAAAAGTTGTTCACGAAATCGTCCAATTCCTTGTCTGACAGTTCCAGTTGGAATCTCTGTTGCAACTGGATGCTGGTTTGGTCACCAGCGTTGAAACATGGTTGCATATTGTCCTTTTGCATAATTTCACACATTGACACAAATTGGTCTGCATGTTTACGTAGAGCGACGAATGCATCACGAGTGAGTCTCTTGAACTTCTTGAATGGAGCACCGTCAACACCGTCTAGTAGTTCCACGTATTCCCATGTTAACTTGAATGGTGCAGCTTCAAATCCCACAGCACCCGGTGAGTTTGACAGCATGAACCCAAAATCGATGTGACACACATGTCCCTCATTATCGATCATGATGTTACCGTTATGTCTGTCTTTGATCTGTAGGATATACCCTATAACCGAGTATGCAGCAAGAGAGCATGCAAAATTGTCCTGTGCTCTTTTGAATTTAAAACCTTCTGGGTCTCCAAATGTACGCAAATAGTGTTCTCTTAGGTTTGCAATTTCTCCCTTTTCATCTAGATCACCATCTTCAATCATCTTTTTCGTAAGTGCCTTCTTGATACTATGCACTGACATTGCATTAGTGATAGTTTCCACTAAACCAGTAGTAGCGCTCGTAATCAAAATTCTCATCTTCTTTACCCATACATCGACATTTTCCTTAGACCATACCTGTGCCATTGCTTGGATCATCTGGCAGGCAAATGCTTCTTGCCTTAGATCATCACCAGATTTCGCAATAACAGAACATAGATCCCAGTTGGCCAAATGCCCATATTTAGAAGTTTTACGTATTCTCTCCTTCTTTGTAGACCAGTCCTCACCTAAATACGATGAATCAATACCACCTGTCATCATATCATTTTCCAATTTATGTTCACCAGCCATACCATGAATATGTTCTAATTGTTTATAGCCAAACTTATCTTGGACTTCTTGCATTGATTCGATAATTTTGCTTTTGATTTGATTTGCTGCATCAGAGAATTCCTGTGGTGAATGATCTAATTGGGCTAACATGATTGCAGAAATACGCATTTGATCAGCCAATTCAACTGTTCTATCAACTTTTCGAGGTAAATTTTTTCTATTATGATTCATGATCTCTTCAAAATTAGCTGCAAATGCTAATTCTGGGTTTCTCTTAGATGATGAAGACGGCAGTGTAGGTATCTTGGTACTATTGTTGAGGATCAACGACCCGCGATACGCATCCGTTTGGTTCTTAACTCTGATCATAGAAATGTCACCTAAATCGACTTCGGGTATACTACCACTTGAATATTCAGAATATGTTGAACCAGCAACCAAATCACCATCTGATGTATCTGAATTATTTTTTTGTTCAGGTTGAGATACTTCGTCTTTGACCGTTATATCTCCATTCGACTTGGAATCAGGGTGTACAATGATTGTGTTTTCTTCATTTTTTTTATTCTTCATCAAATTCAAATCAAAACTATTAGTTGAGTTTTTGATACGATATTTCAAGATTTCTATATTCTTCTCGCTTGTTGGATCTAAATCGAAATCATCTCTTAGATATTCGATTAGTAACAGATATGGAACTTTTTCAGCAGAGTTTAAAACCTGAGCTTCGCTGGCAGTTATGGTTACTAATCGATGCAATTTACCCTTTTTATTTGGTGGAAGTAATGTTGGGATATCTACTTCAGTTGGCAAATCACTATTCATTAAGGATAGTTCTGCTCTTAGTGCGCTTAATCTTGCTTCCGTAGGAACTTGCGATAGTCTCTGAGAGATAGTCTCTAATGCAATAGCAAATTGTGTTTCATGACGAAAGTAATTTGCCTTTAACATTCTGATTTTAGTAGTCGTTGAAAGTTTTGTGATATCAGACACTTGATTTTCTGTTTTATTTTGGTTGGCTATCTTAGTTAATGCAGTAGAATGATAATTTGATGGATGATGTTTATTTTTCCGAGTCTTTTTCATATGTGATTTTAAATGTTCATCATGTTTTGCAGTTTTATCAACTGATACAAATGATGACATGGAGTTCCTTGTCTTAACATCCTCATGTAAATTAGGCATTGATGATGAGAATTGTGACACGTTACCAACATCTGGGGTATTCCCTCTGCTGCTATCACTTTCCTCGTTATCTTCAGCATAAGCTTGAGAGTTCAGATGGTTATTACTAAAGGGCTTGTTCTTCAATGGAGAAGATGATAGGGATAATTCTGTTAGTTTTTTGTTGAGATATGTTTCGTCCAAAAGCTTTGATCTTCTTTTTGGTAATCGAATAGAGCTTGAAATTTTTTCTTGGAAAACTTTATCACCAATATTATCAACCATATCAAAGTTCAAATCGGTACTTCTCTCCCTTCTTTTCTTGAAAAGGAGATCCTCTCTTGATTTTGTACTTTCAACGAGATCAACTTGAGAAGTTCTAGAAGATATTGAAGCCATTTGATTTCTAGCAATTTCTTCATTATTTATATGATTAGCTGGATTTCTAGAAGATGATAAGCTGCTTTTCATACTTAAGTTTCTTTTCAAATTTTTCATTTCACCTTTGGCTAGTTTGAAAACGTATGATTTTTGCCTTTTACCTTGTGATTCAACTAATGGTTGCGTTAATACCGCTAATTGTGGCATTGCCATTGAGCCAAAAATCATAGATGAGTAAATTATAGCGGGTGAAACATTTTCATGCATTTTAGATTGACGATCAAGGAATAGTGAACTTGAATTATTAGGTAGGGAATCATCTTCATCTGATATCAAAGTTGGATTGAAGAGACCTAATTGCAGATTATTCAAGACTCTTCTAGCTACTTGGAAACCGTATGAATTGGGGTCCGTGGAGAGATCGACGATCAAAGCTTGTAGTTGCCAAAAAGTCAGCAATGCAAAATGCAAATTTTCATTTCTCAATTTTTGGAGTAACTCTTCCAAAGCCATAGATTCCGTTTCGATAGTCAATAATATCTGTACCAATTGAGGAATGTAGAATTGAAGATCAGAATGGGGGAAAGTTAAAAGTTTTTGGCAAAGATAGTAATGAATACCTATATTATCTGCATGTTTGCAGAGCAGTTCTATGCATGTGTAGAGATCGATATCTGGAGAATTGATCAACTCCAGTAATTTAACATTTTCCTGGATGGGAGTCTGTAGAGACTTGTTGGTACTCTCACGAGGTACCACAGAGGTAGGTGTTGTATTGGAAGATGGATTGCTCATTAGTATACGTAAATTGTGCTAGAGGAAATTCAATTAAGGAATTAATTACAGGGAAAAGATTAAAATGTAGGGAAAATATGCAAATTTTGAAATAAATATAACCAGAAGAAGCTGGCACAACCAATATAAGCTCAATGAAAAGGAATAATGGGGCCAAAAATGAATATCACTTTGAACTGCAATTGCACAGCCAAAAATGTAAATATCAAACGGGGGAAAAAAAATGTCAGCAATGCAAAATTACAATGAGCCTATGACTCTGCAGATCAATGGACAGCAAATTAGAGCAAACGAGCAACGAGAAATGCAATCAAAATCAAACGATGAACGAAATGTTGTTCGCACAGACGTGTATCTTTCCTGACCAAACCGATGTGGCTCTTTCCAACGGCGGTATTCGTTTGAACTGGTTATTGCTCCCAAACGTAGCTTTGTGCAAGCCTGGATGTCCTCTGGCCTGTTCAATTGGAGCCCAAATACGCTGCTGTCCAGGCCACTTTGGCAGGTTTTTCAATATTTGGTGAAGTTTGGATTGCAGGAATTCGAATGGTTCGGGCATTGTTTATTGAGCGTGAAAATTCACGTGAAGTGACAGCAATAGCAAATCAGAGACGGTTGGACGTGTATTGCCAGTTAGGATGGCAGGATTGAGATGTGGATTGCAATGGGGTGTGCCAGAAAATAGTCTGGAAATTTGTGCGTATTTTGCAGTTATTTCGGTGATGATTGGGCTGTTTTTGGTGGAGATAGAACAATTACAAGATGAGACAACGCCAAGAGTGCAATAGTCCAGACGCCATGGCTTGAGACGATCGTAATTGAACCAGGATTACATAAGTTTACAGTGTAAAGGATCAGTTGTTCCAGTCTATGACACAAAATATAGGAAAAAAAATAATCTAAGTAACGTAAAATAGTACAGAATATAAAATGATGAGCAAATGTGTAGAAAAGTGTTGGGATGAATGGGATGATGAGATTATGCAACGACAGCCCAAAATTTATCCCATATAGTCTTTGGTAGTTCTTCTTCCCAAATAACGTTATCTATGTCTCTTCTATCAGTATCAATATCGACATCATCTAATTTTTTGAATAACCTTTCTCTGAAATACAGTTCAGAGGCGATATAGATTGCCAAAAACATGAAACATGAGATGTACGCCGTTAAGAAAGCGGTACTGTCGAATTTGGGGGCAAAAGCTGTGAAACCTTGGATCAGAATGATCAGAACGATGAAAAAGGCACCGTAATAAGCCAGACCTGGCATCAGTGGGGCTTTATACGGTAAATCGTCTCTTGACATACCTCTATTATGCAAAGTTTGCATGAATCTGATATGTGATACAGAAATTGATAACCAAGCGAAGAAACCAGCGACACCTGTGATGTTTAACAACCAATTGAAAGCGTTTTGACCACCTGTTGAAGTTTCCATGTAAGCTAGAGCACCAAATGCAGCAGTAAATAGGACTGCTATATATGGTACACCATTTTTAGTCCTTAAAAAGAATTTTGGCGCTAGATTTGTTGAAGCCAAACCGAATAAGATACGTGAACCAACGTAAACGTTTGAATTTGCAGCAGAAATAATTGTTGTCAAAATGACTGCGTTGAAAATATGTGGTAATACTTTTGTACCAGAATTTTCGATAGCGATGATAAATGGAGAAGAAGAGACGTACGTGGTGGAGTCATGCAATTTTGGATCAGTGTAAGGTACTAACAGACCGATGAAGAATAAAGATAGGATGTAGAAGAGAAGGATACGGATAGAAACTCTCTTGATCGCACGTGGAACAGCTTTCCTTGGGTTTGCAGCTTCACCAGCTGTTATACCTACTAATTCAGTACCTTGGTACGTGAAAGCAGCGTTGATCAGAGAAGACACCCAACCGAGGAATCTACCTTCGTTGACATCCTTGGAGATGATACCTGGACCCCATGGACCAGGACTTCTCCAGTAACGGAATCCAACAGGGCCTGTAACACCAGCACCACACACCATACACAGACAATAGATGATGAAACCGATGATGGCGATTACTTTGATGGATGCAACCCAGAATTCAAACTCACCGTAAACTTTAACTGGGAAGAAATTGAACACAACGATGAGCACCCAACATATGGATATCCAAGCGGCAAGTGGGACCGCATACGTCCAGAATTCCACGATCTGGCCCACGACTGACAGTTCAAGAGCAAAAGTGACTGCCCAAGAGAACCAGTACATGTACCCACAAGCGGTACCAAAGGGTCTACTGACGAAACGAGATGCAAAAACGGTGAAAGAAGAAGTCACTGGGATGAACGTAGCCATTTCACCCAGCGATTGGGTCACTGAAAAGACCAATGTACCCATGAAAATGTATGCGATGAGTGAACCAACGGGACCAGCATTGGTCAACGGAGTGGATATACCGATGAACAGACCTGTACCGATGGTACCACCGAGAGCGATCATACCGATATGACGAGGCTTCAACTCTCGTTTGACCTGTGCTTCTTGCACTATACCTTCGTTGTTATCGTAGTATTCGTCGTCATCGTCGTCGACATCATCGACATCTACATCCACACCGTTTCGGTCAGACATGTACATGCGATGGTGCAGAGAGTCACCTTTATCCGTGGATATTATGGTGTTCTCGACGTGCAGTTCGTCCTTCGACGAGCTCGAAGAGAACCATTTCTTGTCCTTGAGCCATTCTTTGCGAATTTTGGACTTCAATTTGGCCTTGGTGTCCGCAAAAGACGACCCATTGGTCGACGACGACACTATATGATCGGACGTGGACGTGGAGTTGTTAGACTTGATATATGTGATATCATTCAGTTCGATGTTGGTGTTGTTCTTCATCAAAGGATGAGTACGAGCAAAATGGTGGGAAGTTGGCAGTTCTGCGTGGCAGGACTCCTTGTATATAGCAAACAGGGCACGCTGGAGACGATGGAACACAAATCAACGAGCCGTTGGCGACGTGGGAAGCGCAAGAGGAGAATTGGAAGCACTGGAAGTTGAACTGATGAGCACTGTTTTTATACTTTTAAAGTGTGCCGGGCTCGTTATGAGTAATTCGCCCAGAACGGCCGCTTGAAAATTTGACAAACGGCCATCGAGCGTGGGATGACAGCGTGATAACGAGTACGAGGAATTAAGAGTAGACAATATTTGTAGAGTTGCAGATTTAATACGGATTGAGTACATAATTGCTTGATTTTGAGTAAAAATTTGAAACTGCAGCGTCAAGTTTGTGTAAAAAGCATTTGCATGTCACTAAGTGATATGGTTGTATTTTGTAGCATGACTTGAATTACAATATATATTCGACGGAAGGGGATCTGACTATATTTAGGAAATCTTGTATGACCTGATTGCACCATTAGACTTTGGTATTTTTTAGAACGTATTCAATTGCGAATTTTAGAATTATCAATTTCACATCTACTGAGTAAACGCACAGTTCAGATCATAGAAATGAGATCAATTTCAAATTTTTATATGAAAATGTAAGAAAATTTGTATTCGACATTTAATAATCATTAAATGTATCGAACGTTGTCTTTATGAATGAGTATAATACATAACTTCTTTCAATTCGTAGATTTACAAGTAATACCAATTTTTTCTTATTGTACTTTATGTGTGTACATTACATCTTCAGTAAAACTGTTTAAGGTATCAGATCAAAGGTATTCAGCTTTTGACTATATTTTTAATGCCAAATTCTTTTTCAGATACATCAAGTAGAGAATACATAAAATGAGTCCCAACTTCCTTATAAAATTATTCTTGAAACCGGCAATAATCTTACCATAGTCTGTTTCACTATCCTCTAATCTTACAGATAGTGGGTTCCTGCAGGACTCGAATCAATATAAAATGTTTTGAGTCGCGCCACTAATCAATTGATGGCAGTAATACTTAATCGACGACATTGAGAATACAAATAATATTTGTGAGAGCCTGATGTTATCATGAAGATGCATAAATGGGGTATGTTTTGTAGTTATAAGTTTAATCGTAAACGATAGTAATTCTACCTTTGTCCACACAAATTATTATATAGCATCCTATGATTATGTCTCGAGTACCGTATACAAGTTACAATAAATATATGTATAAATAAATTTCAAAGAACAAGAAAAGCAATGATGAGAGTTTGGATAAATTTAGGTTTTCTTTCATGTCAACTGTTCACTTTTACCAAATTTATCAAAATACATTAACTCCACGATTTATCAAAATCTGTCAAATACATCTTGGCTAATACAAATCCATTGACTATCAAATATAATGCATTCATAAGTTTTTTAAGCAAGGACAATTTCATGCAATTTCAAGATGTGAACAGACGATAGGATTGTATCAGACTTGTAATTCTATCTGGTATTGCTGAGATGAGGTTCACAGAGATTCAAATCAAAAAATGTATGAGAGTTTCCTAAGTAATTATACAATCTTGTCCCACCATAATTACATACTTTATAATATAGTCTATTCCAATGGAAGTTTCTTTACATTATACGTATACAAAAGCTGATAACACTCATCCTAGTTATTAGTATTTACTGTATAAGATGAACCCTTCTGACTCAAACTGAGTGAATATCAAGATATGGATAATGATTGCTCATAAGAGCTAATCCTGAGTAATATCGAGCAAACAAGTACATATTATAACTGAAGAGCGGATAGACGAGCTATAATTATTGTCGTTTATGCGGCAATAAATTACGACCATCTTATAACTATTAGAAATTACCTTAATGCCAGTTTCTATGAGTATGTTCCACTGCGGTATAAGTATACCAATTATAATAACATTAATCCTGTGTATTACTTTCTAGCACGAACTTTATCAAGTGTTTGATTATTCACTGTGATTGCTATTGACTATGCAATGTTGAATTAGTATATATAAATGAAGTTATATAAGCGTCTATGAAAATGTTGAGTAATTGACGATTGCATCATAAATATGTTTTTTTAGCGCCCTAGTTGATTCCATTGAATTAAAGTTATAATAAACTTTCAAGAAACAGTAAAAGTGTCAGAATTTGATAATAGAGGTATGTTAGATATTGAAATATTTTCATAAGCATGAAAATAGCATCGAGTAAATCAAATGTCGACAATGAATCCCGTAGTTACTAGAATGCAGTACAAGTCAGAACCAAATAAATACGATTTTAAGAATAATTTATTGTGGGGAGTAATTTACAGAAGCTTGATGAATGTAGAATTACAACACCACTAACATAATGGTAAAGAGGAACATTATTAAGACAAGGACACCATAAAGTCTAAATTAGTCAAACATAAATGTCTGGCAAGTCTATATATTGGAGAAATCCTGTAGTACAGCGTTGCTGAATTGCATAATTTGTATATACGGCGGCTATGGGTCAAGAGTTGTTGACTTGATCAAACAATTCTATATGACATAGTCTTGTTAGAAACACTAAGGAGAATTCAAATGTTTAGTTATATACGGAAACGCAGTTACAAGAATAATACCTTTTGTAGTTTATCATTGATTTTGATAAAAATGGACTTGAACAAATAAAAGAGTTGTTGAAAGCTCAGAGTTGCATAAAAGGGGAGCCTATACACGAAGTTCAGAATCTACATACATCTTGATTAATACAAATTGTCTGTATATACATCTTGATTAATACAAATGTCTGTAACAATCTTGGTTGAATACAAATTGTTTGATTATACGTACCCAACAGCTTCATTCATAAAAATTTAAAATAAAGCATATATATGGTAGTGTCAATTAGATATATATCCTCCAAGATACATGAAACAGAATAGTAATAAGAAACTACTCAGTCTCTAACAGATAGATACTTTTATTCGCTATTACTGATAGTAAGGTCACCGAGATTCGAACTAACATAAAATAAATGAGTTGCTTCATTAATTGTAACTCCTCTCACACTATAAGTACATACTTTATATTATAGCCTATTGCTATGGAAGTTCCATTTATTATACGTATTCAAAGTATAGTAATACTAGTCATATAGTACTATATAATATGAATAACATCAAACACGATGATGTAACTTCAAACACGATGAGTTTACAGATTATTATGTTGCTACTGATAAAATTTCAAGAACATTAAGTGTCAGTTTGACATCAATTTGAATATATCATAATCATGAAAAAGCAAAGTTGTCGTAACTACAAAGAATCCCGTAGCAACTAAAATGAGCGGAAGTCAGTTGCAATTTCAATACGACAACGGGAATAAATTACGCTGTATGTATCGTTATCGAACACTAGATCTATCATCATGGCTAGATTCCTGGTTTCAAACACTTATGAGTAATTACTGTATGAAAAGTGTTTAGATCGAGAAGTACATCACGTCGACGTTGAATTGCAAATAATTTTGATAATAAAATGAAACTTAAACGGTACTGAGAGAGTCATCGAGCTCTCAAAAGTCGGATAAGTAGTGACTAAATATGGAGTCAATACGATAGAGAAAATCATAAACAATACATCTTCAATTTTGAGTGTTTGATCACACTTAGTTGTATATGTGTCACTTTTATATAATTCAATAATTTTTCAAAGTGTATTCTGTAAAGTATTTCTAGTATATTAAGGTAAATACCACTCTAGTCGTTGTGATATCGCAGTGACATTATAATTACTCTGTACAAAAAATTATGACAGAATGGTAATACTATTTGTTGCTGAAGTAAGAAGTCATAGGGTTCCACCGATATTATTGTAGCGATTACTTATTATAAGCGACGGTCTTAATATTATTATCAATTAACAATGTATTTAGGAGTTGACCCAAGTGACAGTAAATCAATACTGACGCTATAGGATAAACTCACTTCCTGTACATATAATCGAGGACAAGTGTGTGCACAAATTACAAGACGTGATACGATTCTAGTCTTATAAACCACCATTGGCTTACACCAATTATGAATCAAATTAAGAATCAAACGGATTGAAGAGTTGTATAGTCCGGACATAGCACAATATAAGCACAATATAAGCACACTATAAGCACACTATAAGCACTAATATAAGCACTAATATAAGCGCGCTAAAGCGCGCTTATATTAGAACAAGACATGACATACATATTATGGTCCATTTAATCCTACAATCAATACTACAAAACTACGATCACTACTACAAGACTATACTTTTACAATTGACAATTATAAATTGATATAATAACACCCTCTGAATAATATAATTATATTGTAACTGCCAGACGTAGATAATATACTCAGATTGATCATACGTAAACAGATTGCTCATGCACACAATTGAAATCAAATATAAAGACGACTCAAGTAATATCAATTGTAATATCCGATCCGATATCCGATCCGACTTCCGAGTCGTTCATCAAATTCCGCCTGTCTCGACTGTTTTGTCTCTTTGGACTTTTTGACTGTCTTCTTGTATCTTTCATCCCTCTGTCTGTCTTCCAAGACTTCTCGACTTCTCGACTTCTCGACTGTCTTGACTGAATCCGTTCCGTCTCCGCTTCCGTTTCCGAGTTCCGCTTCCGTCTCCGTGTCCGACTTCAATTGTATATCATATTGTAGTGTATACTATATAGTATTGTATAGTACATTAGTGTAGTAGTTTATTATGTATGTAGTTTATTATGTATGTAGTGTATTATTGTATAGTACATTATTGTATAGTACATTATTGTAGTGGTAATGTTGTATCGATCACGTTGCTTCGATTCCGTGGAAGTGTATTTAATATACGTAACTACAACAAGATTGTAGTATTGTATTGTATTATGTAGATTACAGTGTTACTCATACATAGTACTATACTATACAATATACTATAGTATATTGCTGTACTATAGTATACGTACTATACTATTCGCTTCGCTCATAGTATATCATATTATAGCTCGTTTCACTCGCTATAATATGTGTCATCAGTTGACACGCCAGTAACTAGTAAACTAGTTACTGGCTGTTTCTCGTTCTTGTTATCTTGTCGACTGATTTGGTTTATTACGATAAGTTAATTTGATAGCACGGTTGCCGGGTAATCCGGGCTCATTTAAAGTGAAAAATATTAAAATATTAAAATAAATTGTACTGCAAATTATATATAACAAGACAACCACACCAACATCTCGACTCATCTCGACTGCGTCTCGATTCGTCTCGATCTCGATTCAATGTGCCCAGGTGAAGACTACATACACACCCGATCACGTCCGGGTTCCTCTTTTCCAACGCATAACTCTTTTGAAATGCAACATCAACCGGATAACCACTATGAAATGCACAATGAAATGCACAATGAAATGCACAATGAAATTCACGATGAAAAGGACAACACAAACATCATCATGTACAATTCTGACGAAAAATACTATTCGTCCGGTATGAAAAAGGATAAATACGACCCAACTCAATCTATACATAGACTCTCATCCCATCAATCTTCATACCCGCAATACATCGACAACGACGATGTAGACGACGACGACGACTCGCAAGAAGCGGAATACAAAGAGACTAAAGTCAAGAGAGCCTTGAAGCCCCGTCATATCGGTATGATCGCTCTAGGTGGTACCATCGGTACAGGTCTGTTCATCGGTATATCTGAACCATTGCAAAAATCTGGTCCCGTAGGCTCGCTCATCGCTTACATATTCATGGGTACTGTCGTATTCTTCGTCACTCAAGCACTAGGTGAAATGGCTACTTTCATACCAGTCACTTCTTCCATCACCGTGTTCGCCTCCAGATTCCTTTCTCCTGCATTTGGTGTCGCCAACGGATATCTGTACTGGTTCAACTGGGCCATCACATATGCCGTAGAGATCTCTGTCGTCGGCCAAGTTATAGATTTCTGGACCTCAAAAGTACCACTCGCCGTATGGATCATCATTTTCTGGGTCCTCGTCACTGCGGCAAACTTCTTCCCTGTGTCTGTGTACGGTGAGATAGAATTCTGGATCGCGTTCGTCAAAGTAATTGCCATCATCGGTTACCTGATCTACGGTCTAGTCATCGCTTGTGGTGGTTCCTCCCAGGGTCCCATCGGTTTCAGATACTGGAGACACGGTTATGCAATGGGTGGCGGTATGATCTCAAAGGACAAGAACGAAGCTAGATTCCTCGGTTGGGTCGCGTCCCTGATAAACGCTGCTTTCACGTATCAAGGTACTGAATTAGTCGGTATCACAGCTGGTGAAGCTGCAAACCCTAGAAAATCAGTTCCTCGTGCCATCAATAAAGTCATCTTCCGTATCGCTATCTTCTACATCCTCTCTTTATTCTTCATCGGTCTACTAGTTCCATACAATGACCCTAAATTAAGTGGTAACAGTTCCAGTTACGTCGCGTCTTCCCCATTCATCATTTCTATGCAAAATGCTGGTACAAAAGTATTACCACACATCTTCAACGCAGTAGTCATGATTACAATCATATCAGCTGCAAATTCAAACGTTTACGTCGGTTCTCGTGTCCTATACGCTTTGGCACAAACTGGTAACGCACCCAAGATATACAAAAGAGTGACTCCACAAGGTGTACCATTCATGGGTGTCATCACCACTGCAGCACTAGGTCTACTCGCTTTCCTCGTAGTAAACAACAACGCAAACACCGCGTTTAACTGGTTAATCAACATCTCTACGCTCGCAGGTCTATGCGCTTGGGATTTCATCTGTCTGTCACATTTACGTTTCATGGCAGCTTTGAAATATAGAGGTATCTCTCGTAATGATCTACCGTTCAAGGCAAAATTGATGCCTTACGGTACATGGTACGCTATCTTCTTCGTTACTGTCATCATATTCATACAAGGTTTCACCGCTTTCACACCAAAATTTGACGTTTCTGCTTTCTTTACTGCTTACATCAGTTTGATATTACTGGTTGTGCTGTTTATCGGTTGTCAATTATACTACAGATGTAGAATTATTTGGAAAGTACAAGATATAGATATCGATTCTGATAGAAGAGAAGCTGATGATGAAGTTTGGGAAGATGATGAACCAAAAACTATTTGGGATAAAGTTTGGGCAACTATCGCATGATCTCCCTCCTCTTCTCACCTCTTAATCATATTCATAACGTTACATTGTTCATTTATTATCTATATTATTTTGTATCATAATCAATTAGTATTTCAATATTCATCATATACGTCGTAAGTGAATTACTGTCATTACGGTTTGTTCACCCCACAGAAGTCCATTTTTCAATCTGAAAATTGCAAAATGTTCCTCATTTCTTCAATATCATAACCGCACCATCAAAACTACCATCCACCTCCACATCATCTTGCAAACGTCAGTTTTCTCAGCTCTTGTCGTATTTTCCGTCATCCATTTTTTATTTTTTGATATTCCCGGCACTGCGACAAAAAACATTTCTGGAACACGTTAAGTGAAAAAAAGATGACATCGAATAGCCTGCCTTAAAGAACAATTTGCCCCAATATAAACCAATTTACACTTGGAATCCACCCCATTAACAGCATTGCATCTCTCTGGGTGCATCTCCAAGCAACACATACAATTTTGAACGGTGTCATTTGCTCAATTATACGCCGTTTAAAATGTCACATAGAAAACATAATTCATCTCCAGATCCGTCTGTAGCTACAAGAAGTTCATCAACGGCATCCTCTGGTCTGTTCAGCTTGAAGAGGTTCACGAATGCAAGCTTGTCGTCCCATGAACCGTATGGATCGGCTTCATATTCGTCAAATAAACCCCCATCAAACAATTCCATCCATAATTCTCACTCTAATCGCGATACATACTACAATAATACAGATCAATTTAGCCCGAGGAACGAAAATATCATAGGTTCTAATCAATCTATTCATGGTCATAATGGCTCTGGTCCAAGGAACCCTTCACCAGAACGTTCAAGGGCTCAACAGGTTCCTTTGAAAATGAGAACTTCAATGGGTACACTCAATATGGCTCAACATTTGCATAATACATCTAGTGCATCTAGTATGGCTCAACATTTGCATAATGCATCTAGTGCATCTAGTATCAGTACACGAGACAATAGTAACAACAATAATGGCAATAGACATGTATCGCATAATAGAAACAGATCAAGATCTTCTTCTATACATTCATCAAATTCTGGCATCTCTTCCAACGCATCTACCAAATACTCATACATGAGAAGAGATTCAAGTCAGACCTCTAATATGTCCAACGCTATGAATTCTACTTCACAGAGATTACCACCTAATAATACAGCTACCAGAGTGACCACTAACGCTTCCATGGCAACATCAGATTCTCTCGGCGGTAGCGGTCCAAGCATTATCAACCAGGGATCACTGAGCAGTCTCATGAGATTCATGACTCCAGATGGTAAAGTAAATTTAGAGATGCCAAGTAACCCGTCAGAGGTCGAAGCATTGTACGAAGATATCATGTATAAGAGAAATATTTTACAAATTTTACCAGTGGAAAAACAGAAAGAATTGATGGGTTATGATGTTAATAAAAAATGGCTAATAGTAAAACAAGATTTACAAAATGAACTGAAAAAAATGAGATCAAAGAATCCAGCTGCCATTGATTCAAATATAAGTTTACCAGGTGGTATTAATATTCAAGTTAATGATGCAAACGCAATTAATATGAAAAATTCTCAAATACATCCCAAAAAATCTTTATCTCCAACAAGATTATCAATGATTAGTTTGCATTCAAACAAAAATGATCAAAATAATAATAACAATAATTTGCATAATAACCAAAAAATAATGTCTAAAACGAAATACTCCTCTAATGATACAGATATATCCGCAGATATGTCCAATAGGGATAATTTATCATCAAAAAGGTCAGGTTTGAGTCCTGATAGAACAAATCGTCTACCCAATGACTATATAAAGGAAATATTGACAGATTCACTAAACACAGAAGAAATGAATGACTTATGGGTAACGTTGAGAACTGAACAATTGACATGGGTAAACACTTTCATAGAAGATCAAGGTCATATAGCTATGGCAAATTCTTTAATGAGATGTATCTACAGAACAACATCAGTCTCAACTCCATTAACACAAGATTTAATTGAAAGAGAATACAATTTCTTCAAATGTTTTAGAGTTATAAGTATGCTTTCTTTGGGTCTGCTGGAATTCACTAGACATAAGTTAATGTCCGATACATTGGTACAAGGTTTGTTCTCCACAAGGCTTACAACAAGGAAAATTGCAACTGAAATTTTTGTTCTGATGTTAGAGAAAGGTAGGAAGGAAAGCTTAAATGCCCTTTTAATTTCCTTAGATAAGCATTTTACTCTGGGACAGAATTTGAATATGGTTTATCTTCTAAAAACTTTCCCAGAACGTTTCACTCATGCAACATCAGAAAGTACTTTCAAAGTTCTTCAAGCTTGGTTATATGGTATCGAATCTACACTAGATGGTAGGGGAAGAATGGGGTCTTTGGTAGGTGCATCACAGGACTTTAAAGTTACTGGTGGTGAAAATGCTATATTAGAGTATTGTCAATGGACTATGGTTTTAATCAATAGACTATGTAGTGCATCACAGGTTATCAATCAGAGAGTTTTACTAAGGACTAAAATTGAAAATTTGGGTGCACTACGTATTATGAGTAAATTGAGGAAATTAGATTATGATAAAATTAATGAACAATTGGATGATTACGAAAATAGAAAATTAGATGATTTAAATTCAGTGCTGGATAAAGATAAAATTATGACAAATGTTGATCTGAAAGATCCAATATCCATGCTTCAAAAATTGTGGAAAGATTGCAAAGGTACTGAGAACGAAAAATCCTTCACTTCTTTGGTACAGCATATTTTTTTATCTAGTGCTAAAGTGCTTGAAGATACGAATGACCCTACAAAATTTGGTAAACAATTGAAGTTAATGGATGCCCTAATGACGGATGTTAGTTTATCAACAGTTGATACTGAATCGAAAATGAATATGGCCATTCAACAACTATATGACTCCATGGTTACTGATGATGTAGCGAGGCGCGCCATATTAGAGAGTAGAGAACTTACCAAAAAATTAGAAAAGATATCTGCTGAAAGAGATTACTTACAAACAAAGCTTGCTGAAGCAGGTGATGGTCTTGTAGGTAAACTGGAAGAAGAACTGGCTCAAAGAGATAATACACTTGCAAAGACGCAACGAGTTACACAGCAACTACAGTCAGAATTGGATGATTTGAAAAAGAAGCACCTACTGGAAAAGCATGAGCATGAAGCTGAACTAAGAAAAATGTTGACTATATTAAATTCAAAACCAGATGAGGAAGGAAAACAATCATCAAAAAAATCTAAGCAGCACGTTGATAAGTTAGATTTAAAGAAAAAATTAAGCATTGAAAAGGCACTTCAGGATGGTTTACAAAAAAACAGAAAAGATCTATCTTCTGTATCCAAACGCTTTGGTATTACTGTTCAGCCTAATAAAAGATTACAAATTCTTCGTATGCAAATGGAAGATATTGAAAATGAAGCCAGACAATTAGAAATGACTAATTTCTCTGAACATGAAGCACATATAAAGGAAGATATCAAACCAGAGGAGACAATAATAAAACAAAAGAGTCCAACTAAAAAAGATAAACCATCCCATGAATATAAACTTGAAAAACAGAAAAAGTTGGCCGAGCTGCGAAAGGCTTTGGCTAATATTCAAGAAGAAACAAACGATATTTCTAGGTTTAATGTTGAAGAACATGTAAAGAAATTATTCAGTAATAAGAAACTAATGGCACTTGAAAGATTGAAAGAATTGGAAAACAACTATAAAATGTTTGGCCTTGAAATAGGTATTGATGATATGCCAACTGGAGAGCAAAACTCAGAAAATGGTAACGACGATGATGAAAATGAAAACGATCCCCAAATGGATGATCTCAAGAGAAAGATGGCAGAATTGGATGCTTTTGCTGCTAAATTAAACAAGTTGAAAGAGGATCTGGATAAGCGCGCATCTTCCAATGTACCTTCTGCTGTTCCATCTAGTGTTGATGTCTCAGAGGATACTTCATCGTTCTCTGAATCTGACACATCAGAAGATGAAGTTTCTGCTACTAATAATACTACAGGTTCACATCAATCCTCGGGTCTTGGTAGTTCTTTCCTGGAAAGTCTTTCTCAGAAGTATGGTACTGGGCAAAGAACTCCAGGCCAGGACACACCATACTCTTCTATCAATTCTTCCTCTAGACAAGAGCGCAACTTTATGGGTCGTATGAAAAAGAGTCATACTACTCCAAGCTACTTGAAAGAGTTGTCACAAAAGGTAAATGGTTCCCTAGATGATTATGAATCTGAAACAGAAGATGTACCTAGGCTACCTTCTACTGGAAATACAGTCAAATCTACATACAGGAGAAACGATGATAAGTCTGCCAGTACAGATGCGGAACATACACAATCTACTCCTTCAAACACTAAGGATTATACAACTCCTTCCGAAGCTCCAATCCCCCCACCATTACCAGCAATATTTACAAAGGAAAAGGTGGATGACGGTAAAACTGACAAAATTTCAAAAAAATCAGTTCCTGCTCCACCACCTCCTCCTCTTCCTCCAATACTATCGAAAGGTGCTGTACCTTTTGCTCCACCATTACCTCCACCTTCTGGAGCTGCTAGTGGAGCTCCTCCTCCTCCTCCTCCCCCACCTCCATTCAATGGGGTTAAATCCATGTACAGAACAAGAAATGAAGAAGAGGTTGTGGATAATGTGTTTGGTGAGAAATATCCACGTTCAAAGAAAAAAATGAAGCAATTGCATTGGGAAAAACTTGAAGATACTGATAATTCCATATGGCATGATAGTGAAGCAGAAAAGTTTGCAGACGATCTATACGAAAAGGGTGTTTTGATGAGATTAGAAACTGCCTTTGCCGCAAGAGAGATCAAGTCACTAGCATCCAGAAGAAAAGAAGACAGTAACAAGATTACATTTCTTTCGCGTGATATTTCCCAGCAATTTGGTATTAACTTACACATGTACAGTAATATATCAGTTGAAGATTTGGTTCTCAAGATTATCAAATGTGATCGTGATGTCCTAAATTCCGTGAGTGTCGTTGACTTTTTGTCAAAACCAGAAATTGTGGAAGTTTCTGTCAACTTAGCACGTAACTACGCACCATATACAACTGATTGGGATGGTGTGAAAAGAATAGAAGATGCTAAACCACCTGAAAAGGATCCTAATGAACTGCAAAGAGCAGATCAACTATACTTACAACTGATGGTTAATTTACAATCATATTGGGGCTCACGTATGAGAGCTTTGAAAGTTACGACTTCATATGAAAAAGATTACTCTGAACTGATCACCAAACTAAGAAAAATTGATTCCGCTGTTGGGTGTATACAGAAGTCTGAGAATTTGAAAAATGTTTTCAATGTTATTCTTGCTGTAGGTAATTTCATGAACGATGCCTCTAAACAAGCACATGGGTTTAAGCTTGCCACATTACAAAGGTTAACTTTCATCAAGGACAGCACTAACAACATGACATTCTTGAACTACGTGGAGAAAATAATAAGAGAGAACTATCCATCTTTCAATGATTTCCTTTCTGAATTGAGTCCTGTTCTGGATGCGGTAAAAATTTCCATTGAACAATTGGTACATGATTGTAAAGACTACAGTACTAGCATCCAAAACGTTGAAAGATCTATTGAGATTGGTAATTTGAGTGACTCGTCAATATTCCATCCAGAGGATAGAGTTCTTATTAAGGTGAGACCTATAATTGGAGAAGCCACACGTAAAGCAGATTTATTGATGAATGAAGTGAAGTTGTCTATAATGGAGTTTGAAGGATTAGTACAGAAATTTGGTGAAGATTCAGAGGATAAATTTGTGAAAAACTCCTTCTTCAAGAAGTTTGCAGACTTCATCAATGAATACAAAAAGGCTCAACAGCAAAATATCAAAGCGGAAGAGGAAGAAAGAGTGTATGAAGCACATAAGAAGAGAATCGAAGAGCAACAGAGAAGAATTGAAGAATCTAAAAAGAAATCAGAGGAAGATGTGAATGTTGATGACGTTTACGATGAAGAAGATCGTAGAGATGTAATGGACAAGTTATTGGAACAATTGAAAAATGTTGGTCCTACAAAAACTGATCCAACTTCTGCACGAAAACGTGCCATGGCAAGGAAGAAGTTACAAACTGAAAATGATCCAGCTCATGAGATTTTGAAAGAACTTGATAATGAAGCTGATTCGATAATCTATTCACCATCATCTAATGTGCCATCATTGGGAACCGATATACCTGCGCTAACTTCACCTACACCAGCATCTAAGAGATCGGATAGTGAAATATCAGAATATCCTGCATTAGATGATCGTGAAGCCGGTGAGTTAGCTGACCAAGAGATTGCAGATAGAGCTAAGTCTTTGCTTTTCGAGTTGAGAGGATCGTCTACTTCCTCGAGAAAGAATTCCATTTTGGAAGAGCATAGGGAAAGGGTAAGAGCAAGAAGGAGGACAACTACAGATTTCAGTTCCAATAAACTAAAATTTTTCGATTCAAATCCAGAAGAAAATCAACATGATAAAAGCCACGACCATATGAATGAACAGATAGAAACGAATGGTCAACATGGTGGAAGCCATGACCATATAAATGAACAGACAGAGAGGAAAGATAAATCCGACGACGTTACAGATGACAGTTCCGACAAAGTTGCAAATGCAAGTACAATCATTGAAAGTACACAAGCCTCAAGTGACGAATAATTCCCATACATGCTATTTTCAGCGTGCGATCACATCTAAACATACAATTATCTTCGAAGCAATTTACAAGAATTATTTGGATCTTTTTTCCAAGTGAACTTCCTGTCGACGCCAATAGATAGACATGCATATATACATAATTTTGGATTATCCATAAAGCTAAAAATCCTGATTCTAATCGAACTGACCAATACAAGACTACAAGAAGAAGCTAATATTGGAATTCAATAATATGAGACCATTCTTCCTGTTATTTTACAACTAATTATTGGTATTAATGGTGTTATTATTATTATGAATTGGCGTCGTTTACCCGGACTCCATCATACTATAACGAACTTTTTAATATTGATAATAACAATGAAATACCATAATAAACCACACAACAACAATTGGAGCTCTGGAAGGCTAAATTTTGCATTTTATAAGATTAAAACCATTGGACTCCGAAGTGCAGAGTTTATTGGCTAATTATTGCTCTTTTAACGGTGAAATTTGGTCGAAATTTGGTTGATTTAGAACCGATTTAGCAAATGTCAGAGCCTGTAGACCGCAAAATCGATGACAAACGTGTGGACACACAGGTTTCAACGCTGTCAGCTCAACTGGTGGAGAGTCTTGACAAGCAGTACGTTTTGGAGAAGGATTTGAACGATGCCCGCCATCAAATAGTCAATTTGCGTGTCTCGATGGATCAGGACATAAATCTAAAGGAAGAAGTTGCAGAACAAGAGAGGAAGAGTTTGGACTTGAACAGAGAACTAGCCGCTCTGAGAGCAGAATTGGAGAAGGAGAAGGAAGGAAGGCTGAAAGCTGAGACGGAAGTGCACCAATTGAACCAGGAAGTAGAGGATCTTACGGCGTCTCTTTTCGATGAGGCTAATAATATGGTAGCAGATGCTCGAAGGGAGAAGGCAGGTTTTGAACTGCGTAATAAGAAACTTATTGCTCAATTGAGAGAGAAGGATCAAGTACTTGAAACGCTGGAATTGCAGTTGAAAAATTTGAAACTGGTCATTCAGGAACAAGATGATCATAAACCATTGAGAGATTCTGTTTACAGTGATATCAGCATCGATTCTCAGGGCTCTAAGTTCGATGCAACGAGTATACACTCGGTGGGCGTATCTAATAGAAAATCACATTTAATTTATTCCCCAACTGTTTCAAATATACGCTATGATACACCTCTTTATGAAGAATTCATAAAATTCATAGCGGTTTTACCGTACTGTAAGAACATCAAGCAAACCACTAATGATTCAAAACTTTTAAGAAGACTTATAAATGATGAAATACAACCTGTGCTGAAAGTAGACAATGCAAATGGTTTAGGTTGGATTACCAAAAGGACACTTTTGACCTTAATGATGGAAGGACTCGTAATAATTGAACCTTTAAGTGGAGTAAACGAACTATATATTCATACGAAAAAAACAAATACTACAGATAACAATAATAATAATAATTCTACGAAACTCGAACGAAGGCAATCACATTTGTTTAGTTTCCCAACAGATTCACCACCTGTAGCTGTTCATGATCCATGTGCATTCTGTAATGAAAAGAGAGATGATAAAATAGAGCATGCAAGGATACATCTTATGAAAACACAAAATAAAAGTGAAAATGGTAAAATAACTGTAACCAGTCAATCTCCTTTATGTCAAAGATGCGTTATAAAAGTTAGACAAGCCTGTGAAATTTTTGCATTCTTGAGATCAATGAAAATTGGTACTTGGAAACTAGAAAATGTTGGAATATCGAATCTAGGATCTCCAGATACTAATAAATTCACCAAGGTGACAAGGACTTCTTCTGTTAAAAATATATCGCCACAGCTGTCATCATCACTATTGCCAAATCAGCTGAAGAAAAAGGATAAACAGAAAGGTTTTATGCAATCGTTAGGATTAATGCCTCAGCATTCTACAGAACGACCAAGTGTCATGAATAATGATATTCCATTGGGTCAAGTAGATAATGTTGGTCAACCTACTACAAACATACAACGTGCCTGGTTACAGTTATGTAAACTACGTATTATGTTACAATGGGCTCATATTGGCGTGTGGTCCCTTGAGGATGCAGTTGAGACCAAATTTGCACCTGCCATAATCCCAGTTTCCAAAGCATCTCCACCTAGAAAACTGATGACTTCTGTGACAGCACCATCGTTACCACAACATAATCAGGATGATCAGGATCTCTATTCCCTGAAGCAGGAAAATGACGATACTTTTGATTTGACAAGTATCGATACAAAACTTGAGAAAACCAAATCAAATATCGAAGGTACAAAAAGTACGAAACCTCTTGCTACATTTGGCTCTGCTGATATTATCAGAGAAAAATCTATGTCTGATTTCAAGAGTAACTCAGAACCGCTTCCTGATGTTGATACTAGTGCAAATATGAAAACAATATCAGAATCTGATTCTACGGATCAAATTGAGGAAACTATTGGTAATGAAACAAATACAGCAAGTACAAACTCGAATGAACACAATGAAGTTAAACCATCAATAACTGAAGATGAGAAATCCGCGGAGAAGAATTCCAATCAGAAGGACACTGAAGAGCAAAAACTTGTAAAAGCAAGCCATGAGGTTAAGAAATCTGAAGAGACAAAGGTTGAAGAAGAACTCCCCTTAGAGAAGAAAGCAGAAGATGGGAAAGACTCGATGAAAACTGAAACAACCTCTCAAATAGATGAAAATATACCAGCATCAAACACAACAACTAACACAGACCCTTCTGTATCAATTGTTTTGACTTCTAACGGACCTGAGGAGAATAAAGCGCTTGTCGCATCTACAGAAACACAGGGCTCGCCAGAAGCATCTCATGTTAGCGAGAACAGTGATGATATTCTTAATGACTATATGGATGTGCAATCATAGCCTCTCTGAACTGAACTTGGGAGACATAAATATTGAGGTGGATAATTTACTTAACATTACTATAACTGCTCCATTCTCTTCAAGGACACTTTGCTATCAGCTTCTTACTTATTTATCGTCTCGCGATATATAGGAATAGAATGCTCTTTATAATAGATAGATACAAATCATGCATTATTCAAAATTTAAATCATAGGCATATCATATTTATATATCATTATTATTCATCATCATCGTCCTCTGCAATGATCAACTTACTTTTCTTGTGAGGTATAATCTCGTCCTCAGAGCTTTCATCCTCAAGAATTTTGTCATCTAAGCGCTGTCTTTTCTTACTGTTGCCATTATCACTGGCATCACTGGTATCACTTGTAACAGGAGCACTTTCGGAAGCAATTGTTAATTCTTTACTGCCTTTATTGTTAGTGGTGGTATCATAATTAGATTCTGCAGATGAATCGTGATCTGATGAATAACTTTCGTGATGTTGGTTATTCTGAAACTCTTCCTCGACTTTTTTCGATAGCAATAACAGAGTATTATCGGGAACCCCACTCTTAGTGGAGTCTACCTGGTCTATGTTTGGAATAGGTCCATCAAAAAGTTCAGAATAATCGCCTGAGAGAACTCCATTACCAACAGTTCGTTCCTGAACGAATTTAGCAAAAAGCTCTTGTTTTCTCTCATTCAATGTTCCCATATTGGTGTCTAATAACCATCTCATATACATTTCATTTTCAAAGAATACAGGGTTCAAAATATCATCTTCTTCTTCAGAGTCGCTGATATATTCTTTGGAGACAATTTTACTCTTGTGATCGTTGCGCACCGTTTCATCACCATCAACATCGTACTCTGGGAGATTGTTTTTACTTCTCTTTCTCTTAGGTTTTTTCTTATTCTTGGCAGTAGCTACACCTCTTGAGATTTTTTTCGACTTTGAGATCGACTCACCATTTTCCAATTCTTTGAAATAATCATTATCATCAATAAACCCATCTAGTTCAGGATCATTGTTATTATCCTCGTATACGTATTGATTAGCTGATGCCAAGTGAGTCGAACTGTCCATAACCTGTGTTTGCTTATGAGGTCTAATAAGGTATGAAGACGATGGTAAACCATTAGGTGTGACAAATGGAGTGTTCATGTATTTTTTGACAATCTCCAAACATTGTCTGAAGGTAGTTATATCGGTATCTGGCAATACAGTGCACTGTTCTGCAGCAGTTGCAGGTATTTTATAACCTATCAAATTTAGTAATGCTCTGAAATCCTTGTCTTTCAATATTGGACTATATCTTTCCTCTTGACGGAATTGAATTTTATTTGAGGAACCTTCCTCCAAATTTATTGGATTGACCTCTTTAAATGAAATGTATTCTTCCATGTTAGATATTAACCTTTCCAAAATGTCCTCTTTACTATTGTCTATAAGTGCCGACACCAAAATACCTATTTTTCTGTCTAAAATTTCATTGTGAGGTAAGGCTTGTTCATCTTCGAGTGGTTTAAAGATACTTGTTGGAACACCAAGCAGTGAATCATCTTGTGTGAGACGAATTTCACCATATTTCTGATAGTAACCTACTGAGCTGTCGTAAAGCAAGGGAAAAAGCAAATTAACGTACCAAGATGGGGATTTTTTTAGTTTTTTGGATAATCTTGATAAATAATAATTTGAGAATTCTTCTGTGTATTTCCTGATGCTGCTAGTTCTACCTAACCCATCCGGTGATAGCATATCTCGAAATAAAACTATCAAATCAAATCGTAGTAAAAAGGCCTCTTCTTTAGCATCCACGAAGACACGATAGAAGAATGAAAATACTTTTTTTATATCGTGATTCTCCAATTCTTTATACCTTTTCAAATAACTAACATAGGTTTCAATAGTATGTTCATTAATGTACCTGGACAATAATTTGGTAAAGTTTATCCCTTTCACAGTAGTGGAAGGCATTAAAATCTCGAGAGCTTCATCTGGACCAACATCTTCCTCATCCATGACTTTTGCAATTTCCTCCGGACTTACAGTGTGTTGCTTACGGTTTTGTCTGCCTTCTATCAACAAAGGTTTCTGTTCAGCGTAGTCTTGTAAAATTTTCAGAACTGTATGTGTCAAGTTGATACAACCTTTGATAAAATCTAGGGAATACTTACTAGCAACCTTGGATAAAGTTACAAGCAACTGAATTCTTTCATTATTGAATAATCTGCTGATAATATGATCGTAATCTAATTCATCATTTTCATCCTTGTACACGCCTAAATAGAGTAAGAGCTCGTTGAAATTGATGATACCAGCATGCACGACAACCCAGTTTTTTAGCTCATAATTGGATCTCAGCATTGATGACGTTAAAATGTAAGAAGTTTCTTCTAGCACGCCAGAGACATAATCCAAGTTTGTTTCTTTGTCGTTGATCCATCTATGTCTTTCATATTTCAGAAACCAGGAGATAAATAGAAGGTATTCTACTTTCTCTACTGTATTCATCTTTTCTTGTTCGGTGGTAAAGGTGTTTGTGACACTATGTAACAGTGGATTGAATCCAGAATCAATAAACCTGTCTATAAAAGTTTTCAGGTAGTTTGATGTTGACTTCAATACGAAGGTGTTTTGTACTTTGGAGCCGATTAAGTGATCTGGTAAACCATCGATCAGTTTTTTATCTCGATTAATCTGTGAACGTTTCCTCCAATTTTTACTTTTGTCTAACTTTTCAAGAGCAGCTTTGTCATCAAGCAAGACATTAGAACCACTTACAGTCAATCTAGTATCATTACTTTTTTTGATGGAAAGTAATGCACCAAATCTTGAATGTCTAGATGAAGTGTTTCTGATGACATTTTTTTTCAATTCATGTTCCTTCTTGAGCAGATCTGATAAAGCTAGCCCGGCACTGGTACAGTTTTTCTTTTGTTCATCAGTCAAAGCAACTGTATTATTTTTGCTCGACGAAGCCTCGAACAAAGAGTCCTGCTGCACATTTTTGGTCAAATAGAATAATATCTCTAAAAGTGGAATATTGATAAATTCCTGGTCAAATTCTTTGCTGAGTGAACTGGATAAAGTCAATAAAAAGTTGAATACTTTATTTTTATGGAATGCATTGATGACAGTATTAATCGAAATATCATCCATTGTGACGCCTGGTGGCAGCAGATCAAAAGAGCTTATATTTTTGACACGGGCTTTCATTTTAGCAGATATCGTTAATTCACTTGGTTCTAATGATACAATATTTTTGAAAAAAATCAATGACAACTTTAATATAGCATTATCTCTAGCAGTTCTATCCAGTCTATCGAGCATGATAACTTTTGCTGCCAGGCGCAAAACAGCTTTCAATACTTTACCATTTTCAGTGAATAAAATGTATTTCTTATATACCAATTGATGCTTTCTGAGATCTGTGTACACCATTATCTGATCTATTGTTGACTGTTCGTTCAGCACAGCTGGCCATGTCATCAGAACCATCAATTGAAGACAATTCAATGCAATCTTATCGTAATATTCTCTATTTTTAAAGGTTTCTGCTGCTTCAAGGTCTCTATCACCACGACTAGATTTGGATTCCATTTTCTTCTCCAGTTTAGAGGCCAAATGGGACTTCTCCTCCCAGTCAATCAGGATTGGTATCAGGTCATCTGTAAGTATTTTGAACTCTGCCACCGCCATTGCCACATCCCACTTGTTCTGCTGTTCGTCCACAAGTCTGAACCATCTTTTCAGATCTTTCAAGCACGCTAAACAATCATCCCCCAAACTGTAGGGAGGCACTTCCAGCTTTGAAGAGTAGTCTGGACCACCAATTGCAGTCGCTAAAAGTGCAATTCTAGCACGCAAAATGCAGAAAGTTGTGTTCTCATCGACACTTTCTAGAACCATTTTGGCGCCTTCTTTTCAAATCTGGGGTCTAATTTTCGAAGAAACGATTCCAAATGATTCTTTTTGATTGATTTAACCAAAATTTAAAGGTTTCTTGAATTTTGGCGTAATTTTTCAAGATCTTTAAAGCTCATCGCTTTAAGACGCGTCACTAAGAGAAAAACCGTAATAAGCAAACGATATTAAGATATTATTGAAAAGCTACATAGACCTCATGAGGATGTATAGAAGTATGGATTGGATGTTACAGATAGTTTTAAATTATTTTTCTGAGTCTGTAGCAAGAAAAATGGTTTCTGGGACGTTCCTGTAGCATATATAACGATCGTATTTGTATATTGCAATGAGGATGGATAAATATACTGGCACTTGTGGAGTTTATGAGAAATGACACAGCAATTGCATTCAGATTTTCCCGTTTACAGTCTTTAATCTACTTATCAATGCATTTTGAGGATTTTGAACGATTTTGAAGGGTCCCAAATTGACATTTCCCTCATTTTTTGGATAGATTCTGGACCAGTATAGCCCAGCGACATGTAGTAACCAATTATCCCAGCTGTTATTGCACAACTGGTTGAGGTGCCCGACATCTTCTGAATTCCATTTTCAGAACCAGTTTGGAATGAATTGATTGTGTATACATCTTCACCAGGTGCATATACGTCGACACAATAACCATGGTTTGAGAAATACGCCTCTTGCAGTGGATTCTCCCTCGAGAGAGAGCCTACGACTACCACGTTATTGTTCTTTTTAGCACTTGCAGGACTGTAGCTGCAGGCAGATTGATGTTGGTTCCCAGCTGGTATCACAACTGGTACTGAACTTGGTGTATTCTCGAATGCAGAATTCAATATTGCATTCTTCATCATTGAGTATGGAAACACAATCACAGATGGTCGATCGGTGTCTTTGACCTGCACTTGTATTATTTGAAGAGCCTCCAGTATGTTCGAGATGTAGACATCACCATCTTCATTTGCAACATTGACATCCACTAAGTTGCATTTCTTCAGTACTCCATAAATGTCAGATCCCACCAAACCAGATACACCAGTACCATGTCCATTTGACAGAGTTGTGTCCTTGGAATGGAACAACTTCTCCACATGAAGTGACGAGAAGGCTGGGTGTTCGACATCGATACCAGAATCAATTATGTACATATCGACACCATTACCAGACGTTGACTGGTACAGAAACGTATTTGGGTTCAACATAGCATCATCCTTCATTAAATCTGCAAGGTGATGTGGTGCCTCTTCCTGAATTAAATATTCCTGTGGTTCAACTTTTCTGTCTAACGAAATTGCAGCCACATCTGTGCTTTTGAAAAGACTTCTTAACTGTTGTTCCTCTAAGTCTGCACAGAATGCCTTGAAGTCACTGCCTAACTTATATTTCTCAATGTCAGCAGTTTTAAGCGGACCAAATCTAAAGAAATTATCTAGGAATTCATTCATGGGTACCTCATTAGTTAACTGGACAATAACTCTGGTTGCAAAACATATATCCATAAAAAATATGAAAATCCATCTGATCAACATTGTGTCTATAATATAGTACTTTCGTGTACAGATCTATAGTGCGAGCTTTTAGTAATATATCTTATATTTTGTCCCAGTATGTACTTATCAGCTCCAGATATCCTTCCTTTGATATTGAGCTCTTCGCTGTGAGAAGTAGTCAGTACTTTTTTTTTCTTAAAGTTGAATTTTTATGTGTAGATTTTGTGACATTTATTAAGCGAAAGATATTATAAGCAGAAACGAATTATGAGCAATCGACATAGCAAACAACCTACGTTTTAGCGAGTTATGAGTATTAAAGCAATGGTATAATATTACAAAAGAACGAGAATTCTTTAAAATGATAATTATCTTTTTGTGACAAAAGATAGTAAGAATATAGTCAAAATATATTGGGAAATTTTTTGATAAAGATCGAGTTGGTTAGCAATGAACTCTCGATAGTATATTATTTATTGCGCCGTTCCTTGGACGTCTCAACCCCGGATGAAATTCCTACGATTTCATCAATATCTGTGTCTGAATGGTTATTTAACCGCCATTGTTTTGGTGATCTTCTATCTCTCAATTCAGGTAACGACGTTACATCATCGATGCTTTTTGCATAATTTGATGACGATATTGAATTATTATCGTTATCTGTGTTATCTGTCGGTATATTCTGTATTGTGTAAAATTTTTTGGACTTTGTCTTTCTTAAAATACGTGTTCCAGGAAAATTTGGCTGAAACCATTCTTCTTCAAAATGGACATCATCCCAATCATTTTCTTTGGATAACACGATATATATGATCAAAGCAATCAAAACTATCATCGTGATCAGATTCAATCTCCTGTTTGAGTATAATTCTTTCGTCAATTCCTCAATTTTTACGGTATTTTCTGTTAATGTGTTAATATTAGCCAATTTTTGTTCTTCTAGTAACCTTATAGATAGATCTTTTAAGTCTGTCGCGAAAACTTTCAGTGAATTCAAATCATTGAACATCGTGTTGTTGAAAACTTTTATTATATTGTCAAATTTAGAGGTATAGCTCTTTTCTAATTGTTCAAAAGCCTTAAAGAGAAGTTTGCTCTGTTCTTCAATGTAAAGAGTACTTAAAGTAGAATTTTTTTCGAGCTTGCTTAATCTTTTCATTATATTTTGGAAAACAGATTCTTCCGCAATATTTGAAGTGCTTTGAGGTTGACTTGTTGTAATGTTACTTGCACATATTTGATCTTCATCAACAATGAAGTTGTGAGTAGTGAGAAATGTTTCAAACTTCATATATTCTTGTTTTCGACATGAATGTGAGTCCATATATGCTTCGTCACTACTGGAAATATTTGAAAGTTCAAGTGAAACGATGTGTCTTGGATTGCAATCTTGCTTTTTAGCTTTTTTATCTGATTTCATCTCCTTCTTGGATACAGAAACATCAGAATTCTCTTCCTTTT
Source organism: Yueomyces sp. D-C8-1 (assembly GCA_031771845.1). Taxonomy (NCBI): domain Eukaryota; kingdom Fungi; phylum Ascomycota; class Saccharomycetes; order Saccharomycetales; family Saccharomycetaceae; genus Yueomyces; species Yueomyces sp. D-C8-1. Next base: position 753,142 of record JASCNY010000004.1, read on the forward strand.
CGATAGACTTTTGATCGTTACTCATTTTAAGCTCATCCATCATAGTCTTACCATGAGCTCTTAGAAGAGATATCGGGCAATAAAATTCATCATCGTAATGTGATAAGATTTCAACTCTGAGGAATTTGGCCCAGATTTGAGGATTGTCAATAACGAATCTTTGTAAATTTCTAGCGTTTTCTGCTTCAAATTTACCTAAAACTTTCCAACCATTTTTTGGTGGGAATGAATCAGATACAGATATTCTTACTTCACGAAATGTAGATGAGAAGAACTCAAAATTTGCCATGACAATTTCTTCCACCAAAATGTCCTGACATAATTCGACTACAACGAATTTATTTGGTGCAGAACAAGGATTCAGCAAAGATGTGTCTTTATTTTCGAATAGGATAGAAGTTGCCCCTGAAGCTTCAGAATTTGTTTTAACAATAGTGGCAGCACAATCAAATGATGCGAAATTAAACTTATCTTTATACAGTTTTCCTTCGATTTCATGATCTGCTTCATCAGTGGTATGCAAACCTAAGAAATCCAAATTGATTTCACCTTCTTCTCCGAGTCCATTGTATCCAGGATTATATGGTATTCGTACAGGTTCTCTCAATTTTAATTCTTTTTGCTTCTCTAAACCAACATTATCTTTGTCCATCTTCAATTTTTTCCACTCATCGAAAGACAAGAATGTATTGACAGTAGAATCTCCAGATTCCATTGTCTGGTTTGTTGTAACGTTAAAGTTAGAGCTATTGGTCGTCTCATTGTTGTACATATCAGCTAATGGCAACTCATTAGAATAATCAGGATTCTCCTGTGAATGTATCAGATATGAAGATAATGTCTGTTTATTCACTTTTGTCACCACAGAAGCCTCCTCTGAGGACGTATATCGATCAGAAGTACCATTTTTCGAACTAAAACTTTGATTCAGTCCAATTTGTTGTTCCTTCTTGAGGGAACTCGACCTTGAAATCGATATGGAAGTATCAGAATAACAATCAGACGACTTCAGTACACTGTGAAGACTCTCTGAGCTATTCGAATTGTCGTTATAACCATCCAAAGTTGTTGGTACAACACTTTTATTACCCAAACCTGAGGCGCTAGAGACGTCTGAAGCCACCAAATTGACCCATACCAAACAGAATACGCACCAAATCGAGCCACTGATCATCACTTTGGCCGTCCCCAAGAGCCTTCCACACTACAATTCTTGCCCAAATGACGTTTTTCACTGTGTTTTTGATCTTTAATATGTGTCTTTTTGCAGGCTTCAAAATGTGTCGCTATTTAAGTCATCTCGAAATTTGGCAGTAAATAACAGTGACAACAAAGCATTTTGCCTGTCAGATCCAACAATGGAGCAGGTAATAATGAAGAAATATTGCTAATATATAGTAGAGTACACCTGCATAGTATCAGAGTGCTTTAGATTTTCTTGGAGTAGAAAGTTTGTTAGTGTTACACAACGTCAGTAAATAGACGAGAAAAATATATATGTATTATGCTAGATATTTGATGTGGAGTTGGTGCCAGTTTGTTGATGTAAAGGGTACATTGTGGAGTGGTATTGTGGTTGGTTTGCGGTACGTTGGTCAAATTAGCGTAATGGTATGATTATGGATTGTTCTGATCAGTTTCTGATGAAGCTGATTCAGTTTTGTCCTGCTCACTAGATCCCAGTTCCGCAGTTTCCTCTTGCTCTGCGATGTGAGAGTTCTCGAGTTGATTTTCTGTAGTAGTATTTGTATCTTGATTGGCGTCTGTGTTGATAGGCGATGTATATTCTACTTGCGCATCTTCCTCTTGCTCAACGGTCACTTGTTCAACAGTCATTTGGGTATTTCCCACACTTTCGGTAGTAACTTCATCAGTTCTTTCCACAACAATGTCTTCAGAATTATCCTTCTTATCGACCTTCGATTCACTTTCGCTATCTTGAGCTATGCTTTCATGTTCCTTGACCTTGCCCTCATTATCTTTCTCATTGACTTGTTCAGAGACATCAGTTTTGATTTGTTCAGTTTCCTCTATTCTTTCTTCAAAAGTATTCTTTTCAGTATCCATAGGTATGTCTTGTGCATCTTCTTTCTCAGCCTCCTTCTCAGCTTCCTTCTGAGTATCAACCATATCTTTCTTCATACCTTCCTTCTCGTGTTGCTCCTCCTCAGTCTTGCTCTGTTCATCGGTTGATTTCTCCAATTCTGTTGTAGCTTCTTGTGTGGTGGTAGTCTCTCCCTCCATATTCACATCTGTCTCGGTTTCATTATTCATGGCTGGTTTAGCTTCTTCAGGCTTCTCAGCAGTACCCAAAGGTTTCTTATATTTGATCTTAATCATGAATGCCCTTGTATTGGCTTTCATGATCTGTACATTTTCACTGAATGGTGCTGAAGATAAGTCGACTTTCTTACCAGTATGGTTGGCAGCAGGTCCGATCTTAACAAAACGTAACGGTAAAAAGCCAATTCTATTTACTGAACCTTTAGATGACCTTGGTCTACCCACTGATGCTTTTTTGGTTTTACCAGTTGATCCTTTTGCAGTGGCATTTTTTCCCACTGTCAATTTAATCTTAGTAGGAGGTAAAGTAGGTGTAGTCCCCGCTGTCGATGGTGCTGCTAAAGCTGTTGATGGAGTAGTCTCGGTTATCATTGGACCAGTTGATGGTGATTTGCTAGACTTTGCTGACGATTTTAATGATATCTTGAGTTTACCGCGAATATGGACCTTCATGAGACCTTCTTTCTTGATAACAAGGTGATTGTTTGGTAGTGTTTTGGCAACCAATTTACGATCCCTAGGTAGTGGTAATGCAACTTTCAATGTATAGTTTTGTGCATACAGTACTCTTACTACGTCGAAAAGTCTTTTTTTCTGATATAAAGATATGAATGGCATGTGTAAGGCTTCCCATAACATTTGTTTCAAGGGTAGATAATCCTGAAATGGTTTCCTTAAAATTGATAGCATACCACTCATGTGTGATTTCTTTTGTCCATCAGCTTTGCTGTGTATTTCTTTCTCGAATTCATCAAGAAATATTACATCATTCTCATCTTCGATACTGACCGTCTGTGGATTTATTTTATTCACCATATATTCAATATCATCGTCTATCGTACCATTAGGATTATTCTGGTCGTTATAATAGTTGACAGCGTTTACAAATACATCAACCAATTTTTCCTTGACGTAGATATCTGGGGAAAAACATAAAGCTTCAAAGAAGTATTTCAAAGCTTCTTTATTTTTCAGCCCACCTTGACAGAGAAGAATTTCAAATGCTGTCAAAACAACATCTTGCATTCCTTCTCTTAGTCTATATCTATTATCGTCATTATTTGGAATTGCAGATATTTGAGAGTACGCCAATAAATCCATCAAATGTGTTCCTTTAAACAAATTTTTGGAGACTAATTGGGCTTTTTCTTTGAGTAAAGTCTTTGTTAACAGTTTCTGATACGTTGGAAGCCATTCTTCAAGGTTGAAATATCTTTTAAATTGCTCCACGATTTGTTCTATAAATTGAGTGTCCCTGAGGTCTGTTAACGTAGCTTCAGTCAAACTTGAAATTAATGAACAGAGATAATGAGAATCATCGTATAAATTTTCAGAGTTCTCATTATAAGTCAATATGTCAAGCAAAAATTGTTTGACAAATGGTGGACACACCCCATCTTCATTTTTAGCTTCGGATAAAAATTGAGGAATGGCCTTTTTGATAAAGTAACTTCGAAAGTCAGAGAAGTCATTATTCCTAGGAATATTGGAATTAGGGTAACAATACAATGCTCTGTAGATATTAATTAAGTGTAGAACACCACCCTGAAAATTTTCAGGCTCAACAGATTTGAAAACAAACTTGGACAAGGCACGACAAGCTTCAATTCTCACACCGTAGAAATATCTTGGATCCATTGCAGTTCTTGTTAATATAGATGAATAGATGGCAGAATTTTTTGGTGAATGTATAATAACATCTTCATAATATCTTACACTTTCCATCTGAGCTTCTACATCTCCATCCTGTCTTAGTTGAGAAGCGAACATGTAATCTTGTTGATTGATGTATATTTTACAAATCCATTCAAAGTCAGAATCGATTCTGATCCATTCAAAGGCTTCACTTTGTTTCTGATATTCATGGGCTTCAGTGGTATTATTAAAATCAACCAAATTCCAATTATAGCAATCTAAAGGTGTATTTAAGACGCTACCAAGTCTTTGAATTTTCTTCACTTCACCTGTTTTCTCATTATAGATTTCAGATGGTGTAATGGTTGGTTCCTGTTCTTCCACCGTACTTTCCTTGAGAATAGATTTTGTAGATGCAACTTTTTTCATTCTCATTCTTTTGTATTTAGTATTGTATTGAATATCAAGTTTAGTGAAAGTTTCATTTAATTCAACAATATGTTCATATGGAGAACCATCGGATTCATGGATTCTAATTGTCATAGAACCGGTGAAAAATGGAGTAACATTTCTTGTTGGATGTTCTAAAGTTTGTAATGCACTTGAACAGAATCCATCATCACCAACAACTTTGCCCTGACCTAATTCCTGATTTTGAACTTGTCGTATACCAATTTCCACAACCATTCTTTTCCTGTTGAATCTTTGAGTTACACGAAATATGGGTACGCCTGAACCGTATACCCATTGTTGGAAAAAATGTTCTAGTTTACTTTTGTTAACTTTTTCACAGACATGCATAAAATGTGATGCAGATAATGAATTATTTGGTAAATCACCAGACATTGCTTGTAAGAAAATTTTTGGTAAAACACGAGACATACCAAAAGATCTTTCAGTTTTAGTCATTCTCTTATCTAGGATGAATAATACCATTGGAGCTTTTAATTTGATAAAATCTAAATCTTTACTTGTTGTCGAAATTGGTCTTGATGCATTGTTAAAAGTTGAACCAATTGGTGGTTTTTCCCAATCTTGATCAACAATTTTTTCATTTGATAGTTGTAACATGTATTTAAATTCGTTGGTACCGACTAATTTTTTCCAAAATTGGAATACCATATAACCTGCCATACCGATACAACACCAAATATCATTAAATTCATGTGGGGTGATATTCACACCTGACCATTGTGAAGCTAAAGACCAAGCAAATATTTTTGTAGTATCGAACATTATATCTATGACATTTGGTGGGTATAATAATCTTGTATTGCAAAGTGTTAAACTTGCGAAATCCATTGTGTTATCGATTAAAGTTGGTAGGAACACAAGACAGTACGAAGTAAATGGATATGAACCAAATTCTTTTGCGAAGAAATCTAATATTTTTTGACAAACTATGGTTGAATTGAGTACTGTCTTTTCATCAATATCCTGTGTTGGTAAAGTATATACATGGATTGGTATGACGTCAGTTACATCTAAATCATCTAATAGCTCTTGAGTACCTGAGTTTTTGTTATTATTGTTGGTTGTACCATTTTCATCGGATAAATCATCTTGTAACTCCTCGTCCAAGAGATCTTGGTCCTTTTGAGAAGAGAGGGAAGGCAACGTCCAGACATCAAATGCACCTATTGCCCAACCGACATGATGAGGGGCCACTGGATTGAATATTTGGAAAGATATAATTTTTTTAGTGGGATCAGATTCATGTGAAGACTCTTTCATTGTAAGAAATTCTGAGCAAACGACATGAATATCTCTATAAATTGGGTTATCTGAATCGTCATCGTCTTCGTCTTCATCATCGTCATCGTCGTCATCATCGCGTACATCCGTATGTAATTTCGATTCGACATCTGTATTTGATGCTACTTGTTGATCCGATGTATGTGTATCATTTTGTGAATCTTGTATTGGTGCAGAAACTGTAATATCTCTAACTTTTTTAGGAACGATGAATTCTAGTTCCCATGTTGATTTTTCATCCAATAGATTAACACAGGGCATCCAATGCGAAGCAGTTTCACATAATTCAGAATTTGTCGTATAACAGTTCCACAAATGCTTCTGAGACGAGCAAGTATCGAATCTGACACCTGTCGATGGATTATTCAATTCGTATTCGATTCTTACGCTTATTGGAGAGTAAACGGTGTCCTGCAATGCAGGCGTACTTCGAATAGATGGTGTAATGGGTGTATAACTGGCAATCGTGCTTGCATCCTGCAAGGAGATGTTCACAGAAGGAGGAATTTTGATGGTGAGCAAAGATTTGGATCTCTCTTCAGGGAACTCGTTCAGAGAGGCGAATTTCTGTCTCAAGAAATGCGATTGTTCGACAGAATTGAAATTGTACAGTATATCAGTTGATGAGGATGCGGGTGTAGACGTATATCGTTGTGATACACGTCTCAATGGGTCGTCATGCAGGAAATTATCGCATTTTTCGTTTTCCACAAATATCTGGTTAACCTTAATATTTTTACAGTCCAAAGTGATGTACTCCAGGTTCTGGATCAACGGTATGAGTATGATGTCTGCCACACCGTATATAGCATTGTTCGACAGGTCTACCTCCAGCGATATCCGTTGATGAGCAATTTTGATATTGCGAAAGTTGGGCAATTCGTGTATAATCGACTGTGGGAGCCCATTTTTCGGGGTGGTTCCCTTGGAGAACGACATTGGCGGTTCAAGGTCCCAAATTGACGTCTAAAATCCTCCCAATCAGAGTCCTTTGGCTGGCTGAATCCTGGTCTTTTAAGCTGTGATGGGTATATTTGTATGTGATATTTTTTCAGTAAAAACTCAGATTACCCGGCGGCGCCCATAGAAAATGCTAAAATCGAGTAAAGTGGTAAAGCTAGAAGGCTATGGGATGGGCTATGCTTGAAGAAGGTTTAGATGACCGTGGTGGATGAGTTTGCTGCAATTTTGTACGTTGAAATATCAATTTATTGAAATATTAGAAATTCACGTGAATAATTCGTGATAGTCACGTTGTTCTGTTTCACGTGATCACCAATAAAAATATAATACCATTATACTATATTACTATATTACTATATTACTATATTACTATATTACTATATTACTATTAATAATATATTATGATATTGAAAGAATTATTATTTTGCGATACTACAATATTACTATATTATCATATTATGATAGTATTTATTGTTATACTTTATTGCTATAATACTGTGTTACAATAGTATTATTATAGTATACTACTATTATACTATATTGCTATGATACTATCTTACTATATTATTACTGTACTATTATATTGATATTAGATTACTATATTATTATATTATTTTATGACACTTTATTATGATACTATAATACTATATAGCCATATTGTTGTAGTACATAAATATTCTAGGTACAAATTATATGCGCACAATATTTTTATATTTATCAGCTCATAACAGCTTTACTAGTTGTGTCAACACAAATTCATGTAAATTCATGACATTCTGTAGTTTTAATTTTAAAACTGTCTTGTTTAATCATGTCGCATACCGTATTGTATATTATATATTATGCTTCACCATACGAGATATTAGACACCTGGCAATATATTTATTTTACTATACTCTTATACTCTTATAATATTATAATATTAGATTATTATATCATTATATATTTATCCGATACTTCAACTATTATACACTGTTCTTGTATTCATATTTATAAGCACATATAGTATGCTAATACACTCTACTGAACTATTGAATAGCGTCGTTACTCGTCCTACAGTGCAGTTTGTCTCACAACCACGCATTTTCTACAGCATATTACACCTATGTTGTGTTATAACCATAATAATATATATTATAGACAAGAGGACATAGTTTAGCACTAGTATATCGTAATCTTAATTTACTACTGACAGATCAACTGGCATATTTTACTACAAATTCTCGTAAATTGCACTGCAATTACCAACTTATGCTACTTGTGATCAGTCAGATCTTCTATATATTGTGGTGTCACTCAGTATGTATAATTTATCTTTACAACAGTAACAGGCAACACTGGAAAACAACACACAGTGCTCTTCACTAATGTAGTATAAATAATAGCACATTGCATATTCACATATCTTGTTTATCTATATAACATAACAAGAGAACGTCATTCAAAGTTTATGTGTACGTATTTTTATGGAACCTTTGAGATACTTGGATGCCAGCTTGAAGTCTACTATAGCTACACAATATCACATACTATTTAATCACTATAGAAATGTGCTCTTTACTACTGTATTGTAAAATATACACACTCAAGAAATGAGATAGGATCAGTGTTAATGCATTGCAATTTGTTATAAATATTCCTGGCATAACACAGTCTTCAAGTTTATACTATAAATACGGCTGCATTGTCAATTTACAAGCAAAAGAGTACAGTACCATGTACAATTGTATTTCACATCAAAATCTACTCATCACATTGATCTTATTCTTGAAATATTGTAAAATATCAATGGTTTGAACGCGTAACCTTACGTGTCTTTAATACTACAATCTACATAACAGCATAGTGTCAGTGGAAGCCTGTTCTACCTCAAACAAGATCTGTTAGAGTCCAAGAGTGTAAGTTTGGAGGGCTGCAATCATGTATGGACCACCTGGTGATCCTGCTATGTTGCGTGAGCATGCATACTACGAGAACCACGATATCGCACAAGTTTTAGACCCTGAAACTTTCGATAGAAGAGGTGGGTACCATCCAATTGGCAAGTATGGTTTAGGATTCAAGAACTACGATTTTGCATTGGATCAAGAGATTTATTCTTCTGACAAATTTGAAATATTTCGTGCATATTTATATGAAAATTTTAATTATTACCTCATATCATGCATAATTATGCTCATTATCTGGTGTTATTTCTTCTTTAACACTCTCAAACATCAATATAATAGATTATTTCGTCAGTCTGGTGAAAAAATGGTCTAAATATGGCACCATATATATGTATGTAAATGCTTATATAGTTCATGCAAAACTTTTGTTTATTTCAGTTGTTGATAAACTGTCTATTGATTCATTCTTCTCATCATCATCATTGGGTATCAAATTCTCTAGTAGCAAATTCTTAATTGTGAACTTCTGTGCAACTTCTCGTTCAAGCAATTTCAAATCACTCTCTGGTAAAACATATGGGAATATAAAACAAATTACTACCGTCAAAAGCAGCACTAATGGGAATCCAATTGCTGCAATGGTATCAGTAATGGCAAATTCAGGCACAAAACCTGCAAGTCCAAATGCAATGTAAATTATTAATGATTTTGTTGAAACTGAGTATAATGAAGATTTGGGATCTTTCTTCTTGGGGTCTGTAAATAACCACACTATTTGTGCTATTATTGGATTTACTAATAAACCTTGAATACCCATCATAAAGAACAATCCTGATAGCACTGCTTGTGGTATCTGATTCAAACAGATCAAAAACGGACGGGCCATTGTGGCTAATGTCATAAATCCTTGAACGGTATTAGTGAACCTTTGCTCTACGCATCTCACGACATTTCCATTTTCGTCACGAACTAGTAAACTCTCTGTGTGCAATGGTGCTTGTGGTATTAGCCCATTGGGTGCTGGAATACCTAATACTCCACTAACACCTGTGGTAATACCTAATAGTGCAAAATCGTAATGAAATGATGATGGTTTTTTCAATTTATATTCACTATTCTGTGCCATTAATGACGAAACGTTATGATCAAAATAAAATAGAATGGTTACGATTATTCCAAATGGCAATGCTATGAAAATATCCCTTGTACTTATCTTTTCGTATGCTAACCATGTAGAAGCATCACGAAATGTGTCAGATGTAGGATGGAAAGATTTTGTGATATCTAATTTGGCAAAATCAATCTTATCCAATGCAGCACCAAAATGAATAAATCCTGACCAGAATATAACTGATAATGCAGTTGCATAATCTGAAATTATGGTTCTTATTGTATGATTGAAAAGTGGTGTCTTGTTAAACAATTTGAATGAAATACCAAAAACTGTCATACAAATTGCAACTGTCACATTAGCAAACCCAGCTGATATATCTTCTTCACCACTGGATTTCGTAAACTGTTTCACCAATATTTGCACACCTTTCTGCAAATACACGATATTGATAAATAAACCAAATATATCACAGGGGAAATTGGTCACATACTGAACAAAAACCACTGTATTAGTTACGGCCAAGATGAAATGAAATATCATCGCCCAAATATAAACCCAAAACATGAACCCAAAGTAATTGGTGTTCAGCGGTTTTATCACATCAAACACTGTGTAATTGAAAATAGATATGGGCCCAGTAACACCCACAATACACAACGGTTGACCGCCTAAAATTCCAAACACAATGCCTGCCATTGCACTACTCAACAGGACCTCGTTGACACCATATGCATTTTCTGTTCTGTCGAACATATCTTGGGCAAACGCAATGGCAGGCAGCAAATTATTAAAATATGTCTCGATCGTGCTGGGAATCACTTTGTAATCCCATGCATCTGTCCAATCTGACCAGTAATACGGCAGTCTGTCTTTGATATCCATCCATATTCCAATACCCAGTCTGGGCAGTCGTCTCAGACGCCTTTTCTTGGCAACATCGCTGATATTGGTACCGTTATCATCATCAGAACTTCCTCTTGACGGTGAACCGTGTATAGAAACGTTTACTCTAGACTTGTCATCGCTAGAGACCAAAATGTGATTCTTGTCATCGCTGGAAACCACAACTTCTGAAGAGTAACTGTCGCTGAAGGGCTCGATCCTGCGTGTAGATAGTTCGTTGTCCATATCGTTCATCTCTTTAATATCAGTCTCAACCAGCTTAAATTGGCTTTAATTGAGGATCTTTGGATGTTGTGCTAGAGCGTATATATACGTATATTTTGTATAGACTTTGGTGGGCAAATACTTATATATAGGCAAACTGGCGTCGAGAAGAACGATTATGGAGTGATTGACGGAGTTTAACAGTTCCCTGAGCGTCAAGATTGACCTTCGAGTGACCGTCATGAGGCTTTCCAGATGTGTTGAAGCTTAAAATAGGCTTTAAAGTGTGTTTTCGGACCTTTAGGTGATAATGGATATATCAGGAAGCGATGAGATGACAGTTATTGGAAAACAAGATGCATTGTTTAGAGCAGCTTAGCGAAGTGTCTGGATAATCGTGTCTGTGTGTGTTTTGTACTGCTTTCGATTACGAATCAAACAGTGTAAAAATTATTTTCTAGTGATTATTTTATCTGTATATAATTTGCATCCTAAAAAAAATAATTTAATTAGCGTCACTTGGACAAAGACGAGCAAACTTAGTGTCTATATATTTGTGTTTGCACATTCGTCTGGTGATACTGTTTCTTGAGGCTGTCTAGTCATATTCTTCCTTGCTCAAGTATTCGTAGTCGTTGATGAAAAAATCGTAGAGGAAAAACGATGGTATAATCGTACCAGCATGCCATATAGCATGGGAATCGATCTGGAAAGTATAGCTGAAGAAATCGAAAATTTCCATGGACATGGCCAAACTCGTGAACAGCACCAGTAGTATGGGCACCGCGCATAATGAGTACAGTCTCTGCGAATGGATGTTGTATCTAGTACCGTATGAATGCTGTTTCTTCTTTCTTGACAGTGACAGGTAGTTTCTTATACCTAGAGACACCAATGAGATGTACTGTAAGAGGCCAAAAAAAATGTTGAAACGCATGTTGTACGTGTATGACCAATCGATGTATAACCGTATGATGTGCAATGCAAAAATGGTAACTACTGCTATGGTAAACCATTTGTGGAACCTCATTTTCTGGTCAAGACGAAACATACGTGATATGATGGCATGAAATCCCATACAAACTGTACCACCAGCAAAGAAATAATCCATCTTTTCCGTCACTATAAGATCTCTCCAATGGAAAATTGATGATGCACTCCATGCAAACATACCAGCTATGGCTACAGTCATATAATTACGGAGTAACGGACGTTTACTATCACCTCGAATGGAAACTTGTTTGTATTTATTCTGCAATCTATTCAATCCATAATAATGTGGTATAAAATTTCCTATACTGAAAATTGTCGAGAAAAATTCTTGCATGGTGAGAATCCTTAAAAAGGGCCATTTGCCATGAAACTGATATATCTCTTCGTCATTGGCTATCCTTTCCTTTGTAATGACATGTTGGCATTGGTAATCACAATCTGCCAAACAATTCCATCCCAAAAGGTTGCGTAGCAAGAATGGAGTTGAATCGAAGTTTAGTCGAGAATAGACATTTGAGCTAAGATCTAGATCCGTAGCATCGGAATTGGGACAGGATCTTTGAAATGCACATGCATTTACACAATCTTCAAATTCATCTAAATTATCGCCTGGTGATGCAATTACCAAACTTTGCAAAAGCGAAATAAGCACAACAAGTACGATTCGCATATGGAGAACTTGATAGTGTGGTACTTTGAAACCCAATTGAACTTCCAGTAAATGCATAAAACACCTTTTATATTTGAAATAATCGATCATAAAAAAAAGTTTCAAATTTGTTCAAAGCATTGATATTTGATGCCCGAGAAGGTAATCACATGCACAATTCAACTTGCAACACGATCTTCAGTCTTGGAGGATACCAGCGAGCTTGGTGGGCACTCATGTTGTCATGATATTCCTTAGTTTTATTAACAGTTTGCTTAAATTCGAAGTTTTGTTAAAAGATTCAATTTCACGCTCCACCAACGCTTGTTTATCGTCTCGAGATGGGACTATCTCAGTCAGTCTGAATACGTCGTTAGAGACGTCTATCACAACAGAAACATGTCTATCAGGGTTCTTCTTGTCGAATTTACTGTACCGTACCTCTAAGAGATGTTCGCTGGACGTGTTGAATTCCATACCTGTACATTCTTGTATCAATTGCAACTCCTCGAGATCACGAACGTTTTGATCTCTGATGAACTGCACGTTCCTGTCAAGCTCTTGCTTCTTCTCAGAGATAATGTGTTGCAATCGTTCTAATTCGTCCTGCAATCTATGCCTATCTTTGCCTAATTTTACCCTTTTATCGGCAATATTGGCCAATTCCCCACGAACCTGATCGTTCGACACTTGCAATTCTTTCAAATTCACTTTTAATTGTTCTTCCTCCACTGTCAATCCACGTCTCAAATCCACTAATTCGTCGTTTTTCAGTTTAATTGCATCATTTTGCAGCTTAAACTCGTCCAAAGAACGTCGTTGCGCACTCTCTATGCGCACAAAATGCGTCTGCAACCGCTGCTCGAGCGCATGCATGTGTGGCACCAGCTCTTCAAACCCATTTAGCTTCTTGTCAAGCTTTTCAGCCTGAACAAACTTGTTTCTCTTCACCGACAGCATTTCTTGTCCTGCCAGAGTGCAACTAAAACCTTTTTCCTTTCTGACCAAACCAGGCACGCTGATTCCAATAAACCCACTCCAAACGCACGCAGAGCACTCCTTTGCCTCCAAAAAAGCCTGTTCAGACCTTCAGATCAACGACTCTTATTACTGGTATCGAATCTGCAAATATGTCAATATTTAAAGATGCCCATTTGAGACGCCAAAACGCGATAATTAAAGGTTTTGAAACTTCACGTGACGCCCACAGTAAAAGAAGTCATCACAAGCATATTAACGACTGGCTTTAAAAGATGAGGTGCTATTGGATGGTGAAGGCTTCAAATTGGTGCCAAACGGAGCTGTGGACGTTGTAGAGCGGGTCAAGTATGGTTAGGAGAAGTTCCAGCATCAAATTGCTCACGTTCAATGCGTGGGGCCTGAAATACGTCAGTAAAAATAGAGTGGATAGGTTGCATGCCATTGCTGACACTTTGGCTGGCAAAACGGTGGCTAAAGCTGTTCCAGAGCTAGCAGAGCAGCTCGAAAATGGATCCGACGACTATGATTATGATATAGTGGCGTTACAGGAGATTTGGGTACAGGAAGACTGGGATTACATGGTCAAAACGGTTAGTGAAAAATATCCATACACTCGATTGTTCTACTCTGGTATCATTTCTGGGCCTGGACTGGCCATTCTTTCGAAGATCCCTATTGCTGAGACAAACTTGTACCGTTTCCCGATCAATGGGTCTCCCAAGGCTGTCACCAGAGGTGATTGGTACGTGGGGAAGTCTGTTGCTATTGCAACATTTGTGCTGGGATCTGGCGACAAGATTGCATTGTTCAATTCACACATGCATGCTCCCTATGCATTGTCTGGTTCGGAGGCTTATTCTGCTCATCGATCTGTTCAGGCTTGGGATTTCTCGAGATTGATCAATTTGTACAAAATGGCAGGTTATGCACCAATTGTTGTAGGTGATTTGAATTCTAGACCTGGTTCATTGCCCCATGCGCTCTTGACAACGCAATTGCTGGATTCATGGGAAGTGTTCAATGGTCCCTCAGATATGGCTGAAATTGCTAATTTTTCACCCACAGATCAAGTCATTAAAGCCTGTTGTACGTGCGATTCCACTTTAAACACTTGGAGAGAAAAAGTTTGTGACGTTGATGAAGCTCAACGTTTAGATTATGCCCTGATTGATCCACGATTTGTCGTCAAGGATGCAAGAGCTTGTTTCACTGGAAGGATTAATGGATACAGTTTTTCTGATCATTTTGCATATACATGCACGCTAGAATTGAAACCCAAACCAACCACAACTTCAACACTAGATGATATCTCCAAACATATTGCCACATGTAATAATTTACTAGAAATTATTGAAGATCATATTGACATATGTGAACGCCGTGATCTTCTATTGCAAATTTATGCCTTGATCGTACTTCTACTCTTTATTGTATTGATCTTCTGTAGTGGTCTGGGTTTTGTTAACATACCTAGTTTTGCAGCTTTGATCCTGGGTGTTCTGTTAGCTCTAGCCTTTGTCTATTGTACCTTTGTTGGCATCTTATTTGGGAGAAGTGAAAGAAGAGCTTTCCAAGAAGTCAAATGTGAAGTCATGGATGAACTTCATGCCTAGAAAACTCTCTCTATCAAACTTTTCACTATTTCATACCCTATATGGTCCTTCTATGCTGATTCTTTGTATAAATTTCATCCAATTTTGAAACTGTATGCCCTTGACATTTTACTTGAATATATATATTATAGAATATTGATAATTTTCATGACCTAAGATTTAATCACTGTTACCAAACGTTTTCTTTTCCCATAACTTTATGTCAAGGTTGTCCAATATACCAATGTTATCATCCGCACAAATTAAATCCAAGTTATATGCAGGTTGACCTTTTTCAAAATTGCAGGAAGATAACTCACTCGAAAATTCATTCATTAATAAGCTTTCATATCTCAGACTTTGTACATCAGAAATTGGACTTCTACTCACCACACCTTCATCTGCCAGGGACAACTGTTTGTACTTTTCATCGAGAACAGCTTCAAGTCTTGAAGAATTTGGTCTAGAGTCGATTTCTGAAAGTCCGGTTTGGAATGGTTTACGTTGAATATAAAGAACTGTACCATGTTTAAAATAATCTGTAGCTTTTACTTCTTGGTCAAACTTTAGGGACATCGGGTAAAATCTTTCATCATTCAACTCGATCGAGCATATATTTCGTACATTTGGTAGCAGACAGGGTGGTTCAAATATCCTCTCGATTATATCATCCGAATCTTCTTCTTTCAACCTGATATTTACTAGTACTGATTGAATGAGTTCCCCAGTGACAATATCTTTCAAAACTAAACATCTCGATTCAGCTGACATGCTCCAGAAATGTTTCAATTCTTGTAGTGGATAGGATGGGGCATATATGGGAAGCACTGAAAGCCAAAGGTAAGCTAGGCTCTCAGAGTCCGTATTTTTCAAAGCATATTGGCCTGAACCTAAAAATAAGAACCCCAAAGCCATATTTGCTGCCATATACTTTCCGTAGTGGCACTCTCTATCTATGAAAATCTTTCCATCAGTACCTAATCTTCTCTCATCATTAGGATTACCTCGGAAATCAATGAATTCCTCTTCATCACTTTCACTATCATCAACTTCAAGCTCGTTTGCATCCTCCTCGTTTACTTCAGAGCTAAAGTCACCAATATCTATCATTTCGGTATCACTACTTTTATTTTCATCATTATTTGATTTACCAGTACTCTCTGAGAATGTCAGATCTGACAAACTACCTGTCACAATTTCACTAAGGTATCTTATTCTACGAAACGTCAACAAATCTCCAGACCCACACATAATTAAGCCTAAAGTAACAATCGTTACATTTATGATGGTGTTTATACCTAAAATTGCCAATTTAAAATCAATAGTACCTGGCCCAACAAATTGGCAAAAGGGTAAGAAGGTATCACAAAGCTTCAATAACGAATCGCGAATATCAGTGTTGCCTGTAGACACATATTTAAGCCCTATAGCCAGAACCCTACCAGCAATTGTATAGTATATGTATAAGTTGTCACTGTTAATTCCTTCAGCAATATTAGACTCAAAACCTTTTAGCACAAAGTTCAAATCGTTTCCAATTGTATCCCACATAATTAGATGTGCTGCCAATTCACGATACATATATACATCGGGTTTAGACGTTGCATTATTTGTTTTTGATTCTGAAAACTTGGGTTTTATTTTATCTGCTACCTCTTTGTAGCGAGATTTTAAAAATGTTAAGGTCAAAGCTAATGTTGCACCAATCTGAGAATTTTCTGGTATCCATTCCTTCTCACTTTCATATTCCTTATCCAAAATGTGCAAAAGTTTCTTTATTATACCTTCATCGATCCCCACACTCGAATGCTGTTGGTTGCTCAAAAAATTGATACTTTCTTCACTACTTTCATCATCAGAATAAGTTCTGAAGTTGTTGGACCTCTCGGAATTCTGGATCAATACTCGTTTCTTATTAATATTATCGAGGTAAAGATATCTCTGATAACTTGCTTCTGTTTGATGTTTTTCAAAACTTGGCAAGTATTTCTCACCTTTTGCTAAGTTGATCAAGCCTAATGCAATACCTGCAGCAATTCTATAGCCTTCATCTGCTACTTTTTCCTCTTTTATAGTGAACAGTGAGGACAATTGATTAGATAAAATACGACTCATTCTTTTATGTCCAGATCCTTGATAAAGTAAACCCACACCAACTAGGCCACTAGTCTGTACTCGGAGATCAATATTAAGATCGCTTGAGCCGGGAGGTAGCAAAGCTACTATATGAACACTAAGTACCTTTGTTAGTGTCAAGTCCATTGTTCCTTTCAAACTTGCAGCCATACCTAATAATAACCCAATGCTAATATGTTTCTTCTTCACACTCAAGTAGTTATATATATGCCATTCTTCCAAGGTCTTTAGATGGCCATTTAATCCAAGGCCCAATAAAAATCCCCCATGATATGCATCAGCTTCTTTCGGTTTATTGAAACTTATCCAGCTGCCATCAATGTGTTTGGCCTTTTTAGATATAGATAGACCAGAACTTACACCCGCATGGAATTCACCCCAATCAAATATGTCGTTCCCTATATCATCTGGTTCAAGCTTTACCATTGTATTATCAGGAAACCTAAAAGTGAGAGAAATAAGTTGCTGAGGCCATCTTTGAGTTGCCAAAGGTAATTCTGATGCATATGCCAAAGCACCCATACCAATTCCACCGGTACATTTCCGCATAGCATTAACTGCAGCAAACTTTCTTTTTCGTCTTAACAGTTTGACATACTCTTTTTGACGAGTATAAAAGTTTACCTCTGTGGGTTTGGAGAAAGTTAGCAGCTTTATGGCATCCAAAAATCTACCATCTTTCGAAAATATTATGGCACGGTTTTTTTTCAAAAACTTACCAGCATCGATGCCTTCACTTTCTAGTGAACTTTCTTTATCACCAACACTTGGATCTTTATTTTTTATAATATCTTTGACGACGGATAGTACACTTTGGGGTACTTTCCTTTGGCCTGAAAGCGGCTTTTTGATAGCAAAGGTTGCACTTTTATTCAAGGTAGTATTTAATGGATTTTTTGTATTTTTGATAACGGTTTTTGCATCCTTGATTGTTTTTAAGTACATGTTCAAATCTGCCCTAGATATTAGTGATAGGTCAACATATTCATTCAATGACGATAATTTCTGTTCCACGTTGTTCAGTAAAATCTGTAATGGAACCATAATTCCCAAGGGATATGTTTCAATTTCAAATCTATCAATATTCCAAGATGTGAGGTTTGTTAGTAAGTACTGATCCAAATATTGGCCTGAGTGCAATAAATCGTACAACTTCAATAGTTTAGCCGTTCTAGGAGTTATTATATCATCTATCATATAACCCTTTTCAACTAATCTCGAGAATGTAATGAAAGGTGTTAAAGGGATGTCACTGTTTTTAGTTATGCTGTAAAGGGATTTCATTATTGAAGGAGGTTCGTCCAATGGCTTTGAATAATTTTGATATCTCTGAACCTGTTGGCAGTTAGTGTTCTGATACTGTGAATAGTACTTAATCCAGTTTTCTCCCCAACCAAGTATAATTATGCAAGAATGTAAAAATTCACCTAGCTTTTGGACCTCGTTCGAATATAAAACGTTAAGAGAGAATTCCTCTCGTAACAGATGCAGACCCATTATTAATTTTGAAATGTAGATTGACTTATCAAAATTGAGCAAAAAATTGTATATTGATGAGTTTGTGATATCATGGTGCCAAGAAACCGATTCTGGTGATAGCAAAAACAAAATTACCTCTCTGAAGACAAGTTGTGAGGCATCCTCAGTTAATCTCTTATTCTGCTTGAAATCTCCAACACTAGAAATCATTGCTTCTCTTCTGGCTACAAGCGTTTGCCACAGGAAAAGGATAGAATGAAATACGTTACTAGAGCAAATCCATTCTAATGCTTTGAAATATGTTTGAGTGATGTTGTTAGTTGGAAATGTAAAGATCAATTTTTTGTCAAATGAATTCAAAACGTTTTCTGTTTTCTCATGTATGAATGATTCCTTCAACAACAATCGTTCTGATGTTATTTCACAGATAACATCTAGGCTAGTATCTATTGGCAATGTTATTGGTGGTGACTTCAAATCAAGTATTGGATTGAATAAAAAATATTTATTTTCTTCTGTATCTGATTGGTTATCTCTGTATTGTACTGCAAATACACTGGTTAAAGAAGTATTTCTATAAGGAAATATGTTTATAATTTTATCAAAGGGAGAGGAAGCTAATGTGAATGTATTAATCAAGCCACTAGGTGTTTCGCCATATATTTTGTATGGGTAAGATTTTAAAATTTCTGGAACCAAATCAATGTACCAAATTTTGCAGAATTTAGATGATGTATCAAAAATTATGATAACTTCTTTATTCTCACATATGAGTGGTATCAATTTCAGTGAAGATTTTTTTGAGTTGAATATTTCTGGTGATAGACGTAATGTAGATATTTTAATTAAAGTGATATCCTTGGTAGAAAAAGTTCCAATATTGTAATCTTGTTGTTTCCTACCTTTTGAAGTTAGCATTTCACCACTTGGGCTCAATGCAGAAGATATTGCTTCTCTATCAATTGAAGCTGAAAAGCTACGTTTCATTATAGATTGTTGCTTGATTGAAGGTGGTGACGTCAATCCATGATCTGTAGTGGTAGTAGAAATCGTTGTTCCAGTAGTATTTGATGATATATTTGTTGCTGTAGTCGTAGGCCTTGTGGAAAATAGATTAATATCAGGATTATTGATATTGCTAGTGGTAAAATTAGATTGGTTGGTATTAGTTGAAGAATTTGTTGGATTATGAGATGAATCGATAAAATTGAGACCTATGTTATTCATTGATAATGGAACTGAATTAGATTCATTCCAATGAATTTGGCCTGATGTAGATTTTTTATGCAATTTAATGAAAGGGTTAATATTATTTTTTTTCATCTTTGAATGTTCAAAAGAAGGTTCGATAGATGCAGAATTCGATGCTGAATTTGAAGATAAGTCTCTAAAATTTCTTAAAGTACTAATATTTGAATTGACATCTTTGGAAGGAGTTGCGAATTTTTTCCTTAATGGTTCTTGTTTTGAGATTTTAGTATTGAAGAAATAGAGACAATTGGTTATTGTATTGATGAAGACGGCAATGTTAAATTTTGAATTTTCTGGGAAGTGAAGTAATTGTAGATTATTTATATTATAGTCAATTTTTTGATGTGATGAAAAATCAACAAATCCAAATGGAGCCATTGGATCAGTTAAAACAATAAATTTGTGAAATGGAGTTGTATCCATGGGGAGTGATGATTCGATGAGGTAGTTATCGAAGAACGAAGTTTTCCTTTCTAATACAATACCATGTGAATACCAAAATGCATTTGAAATTTGGAATGGGAAACAAATTTTAGATATTTCACCGGTATCCAGGAAATAAGTCATTGCAAAATCTCTAAGAATGATAATTAGGCAATTTTTAGCCTTTTCAAAATCTATAAATCCAGCTTTGATAATTATCAAATCTTGGAAATCGAAAGATCTGATGCATTCATCGCCAATGCACCATTTCACAGAGTGTCTATCTCTGGATATCCATATATCACCTCTATTCTGTGGATCATAGTAATATTCATTATTTAGAGAATCATCCAATAGATGTGGATCGGAATCGTTATGGAGAGGAAGATCCAACAAATGTGATGGCGAATGGAGAGAATGTGATGGTGAATGGAGAGAATGTGACGGTGATTGAATTGGATGCGACCATGGCCAAGCACTACGGTTTGCAGACATCTACAAGTTTAATATCTACAGATTCAAACTCAGCTTAAAACCCGTTGTCACCACACACACACACACAAATTAGGCCGTAGAATCCAATAAAACACACTACAGAGGCCAAAACCCACTTTTTGAACCAGTAAAAGTTCAATTTGTCTAGGGCTCATCTCTAAGTAGTTTATTACTGTCGTTATTGTGATCTCGTAATACAAAAATTGAGCGCCGGTCACGTGACGCAGCAGCAAATACCATAAGAAAGTGTTGTGAATTGCAGCGTTTGGGGCAAAAATTGGGCCCATAGTTAAATTCAAAGTTTATTACTGTCAGACAGGCTTTTACTGGTATTATTGTTTTAGAGTGCTCTCACCGGGTCTCGAACCCGCGCTCCTCTAAACGGTCCCCGCGGGATTCGAAGCGGCCGCCGCCAATTTAGCCGCCGAGCGGGAAAAGAAGGGGTGGCTGGATGTTACCCGGCCATGTTGGGTTCCTATATAAGGAGCCAGGAATTTGGGAACAGAGATATCTGGGACTTGCCACTGTGAACAAGACGGCTTTAACAGAGAGGAGTTTACGTAGTGTACTGCTTGGTAGAGAGAGAGTGAGAGAGCTGAATTGTAAATTGCCGTGTTATTTGTGCTTGGCCGTGAGTTTTGGGATTCGTCAGAAGTTTAGGTTTCATAACGTCCAGACGTCAGTTATGTCGGCAAATCAGTCGAATCGTGGTACTTTCACGTTTACGTATCCGAATGGACCGCAAAAAGTGGGTATTTCGGGTCAATTCAACCATTGGGGTACCGCTATTCCGTTGGAAAGGGGACCAGATGGTGATTTCCATGTTACATTACCGTTTGATCTAGCTGGTGCTACAGATAGTATCGTTTTCAAATTTATCGCAGATGGTAATTGGTGCGTTTCGTCCCGGTATAAGATCAAAAGAGAGGATTCAGGTATTGAGAATAATTTTATCAGTAGGGATGAGATTCAATCACAGTCGAGATTCTTGCATCATCAAGATGGTGAAGTGGTTAGATCTGTGAATACCACGAGTGCGGATCAGGGTGGTGAAGCGGTGAAGAAAGTTTCGACCAGGGGGTCATATACGACACCAGGTATCGCCTCTTCATCGCCTGAATCACCTGAAAGTGTATCGAGCTCTTTAGAAGAACCAGTGGTGGCGAAACCTGTTTCGCAAGTAGTGACAAAACCCATGGCACCGGCAAATCCACCAAATTCCAATGCACCAATGAATGCGCCATCGAATGCACCACTGAATGCACCAAATCCCGTTGCACCACCAAATGCATCAAAAAAAGTTAAAGTTAGAAGAAAGTTCAAGAAAAATAAGCAAACTGGTGAGAGGACCTTAGTTTCACAGGAATTCGTCTCTGTTGACGATGGCAAATCTATAACATCACAAGAAGAGAAAAGAGTAATTGATATCTTGAAAGAAAGACAGAATAAATCTACGATGCCTAGATCAATTGATAGAAATCCTTTCTTATCTGAGTCACAGAATTCGAAAGACAACAGTTCTTCTGTTCATCATGACATCAGCAATAATTCTAATGAAGCACTAGATCGTTCTTTGCAGGATTATGACTATGAAGATGATGTTTTCCATGACACTGTTGAATTACCTGTCTCTGATGAAGATGAATCAATTGGAAAAGCATCAGGAACAGATAAACAAACACCCCAAAAGGATGGTGTAGGCGGTATATTGCCAACCACATCAAATGCAAACCCACATAAAACGTCACAAAATCCTAAACTCTCACCAAGTAAATCCAAGACCCACCATTCTGCAAAAAATACTACACCAACATCAGGGACCCAGTATGATTCCGCAAATAAAAAATCATTGTTCACATCTATATTCCGGAAACATAGTCATTCCTCACCAACAGCTGCCGTCTCTCCTCCTGTGAAAACACCTTCTTCTACTTACAAGAAGAAAGAATCGATAGACGTAAAACACTCTCCAAAGGTAACAGTACCTGGTACAAAACAGGTAGTAACGCCTGGCAAAACAACTTATACCCACACGAAAAAGGAAACTCTGGTCAAGACTAAACCTCAGCCAACACAACAAGAACCTGCAAATGTTGCTCAATCCAAGAAAAATGAAACACTGTGGAGAAAACTCAAACAAAATCTCAATACTGTCTAGGTGAATCTCCCCGCACCCCATGACATGGCATAATATAGCCGCAGCTTCAAAATTATTTCTGTTCGTCCATCCATTTCGCGAACTTCTCGAAATCTTTGTCCAACATCTATTAGGATTTATGATGAAGGAGTAATCGAGAATTGTGATGCATTTTTTTGCCTATTTTTTTCTATTAAATTTTTAATACTTAATATATATATATATATTCTTAGCATAAATCACCGTTATCATTGCATTTACGCCTCTACACTTGTCATTACATTTATTCTTGCAATAACATCATTGTCATCATCCTCATACCAGTCTTCACGTAGTCTTCATCATCCTCTTCTTACTAGTCTTTATGTAGTCTTTTTACCCATCATATTGGGAAAATTTTCGCATAGCGCGATGAGCTCTAACGATGGGCATCTCGAAAACCTAAAAATTTTCCAAATACACATTAAATTACTAGCAATAGCAGCTATTAAGACAGGATTTATTTCATTTGAAAGGTCGTACTTTTAGTAATTTCTGCTTAAAGGACGGATCGTGGAATATCAAAGTTTCAATATGTCAAAATCGCACTCAAAAGACAAAGATACCAAGGAAGATGCTGTGGAAGAAACACCAGTTGATGCCGTTGAGGATAAGAAAGTAGAGATTGAAAAGGCTTTGGAAGACCCAACGAAGAAGAGAAAGGCCACTGATGAGATTGAGATCGATTTGGGTAGCTCTATTCCGTTGTCTAAGAAGCAAAAACGTCTGTTGAGAAGAGGTAAAATTACTTTGGAAGAAATTAATGCTAAATTCAACATTGATCCATCATCTATCGCAGAATTTAAAAATGAGAAGGAAGAGAGTGGTAGTAAAGATGCCAAGAGCAAAGAAGATACTGATGAGAATGCCTCCAAGGGTAAGAAAGACCACAAATTTGGTGTTTGGATTGGTAATCTATCGTTTGACACTACAAAAGAGGATTTGATAAGACTTTTCACAGCAAAGACTAAAGAACTTGATGAAGACAAAAAAATTACAGAAGAAATTATTGTACGTGTTAATATGCCATTAGCTCAAAATGATGGTAAAAACATTAAAAATAAGGGTTTCTGTTACATGGATTTTAAGACTAATGAACAGATGGAAAGTGCCGTTGCTCTGAGTGAAACTCAATTGAACGGTAGAAACCTTTTGATCAAAAGTTCTAAAGATTTTAAAGGTAGACCCGACAAGAATGATCTTGTTTCAATGTCTAAAAATCCACCAAGTCGTATCCTTTTCGTTGGTAACTTATCATTTGATACCACTGATGATTTATTGAGGAAACATTTTCAACATTGTGGTGAGATTGTGAAGATTAGAACTGCTACTTTCCAAGATAGTGGTAAATGTAAAGGTTTCTCCTTCATTGATTTTAAAAATGAAGAGGGTGCCACAAACGCTTTGAAAGATATCAAATGTAGAAAAATTGCCGGTAGACCACTAAGAATGGAATTTGGTGAGGATAGAAGTAAAAGAGTAGTGAAAAAGAGAGATGACAGTTTCAATCCTAGAGATAAACAAAGATCGTTTGACCTGCCAAAAACCCAAGAGAGTGTTCCAGGAAACGAGAATAGACCAGAAAGAAAGAGCACAAACTCTTATCCTCCAAGAAACAACAACAATTCCAGACAGCATATGGCATCAAACAATCGTGTTAAGAGTAGTGTCGCACTTGCTAAAGCTCAAAGAGCTTCTGCAGCTATCGTCCCATCCAAGGGTAAAAAAGTCAAATTTGATTGAACGATAGACGATCAAATAAATAACTTGTAGAGTATTTGTACTTTTATTTCAACAGTGTATATTAAAATATTATCAAGATTAATTTTTACTATGAAATCGTTTCCAAGTGAACTAAAACTTAAATAAGTTATTGTGTCATGGATTTTTCATTGTGACACATATTAAAGAAACGAAAGAAAATTATTTTTTTTTCTCAGGAACAGCTTTCATAGATTACTTCTGTCTCACTTTTACTTCAAAACACTCTGGGGTTTTCGTCTTTTCTTCAATATATTCTGACTTTTTTTGTCTTTTCTCCAATAGGCAAACAGCAAGCGTCAAAGGTACAGTTCATACTAGAAAGGCAGCACTCAGGTCTCTTAAAAAGACGGTGAAAACAAAAAGTGACACATTCAAAGCTATATAAAAAGGTACTGTATCTGAAAAGAGATGCGTAAAATATGGTAATGATCGTATTGAATGCTTTGTAAATTTTCACTCAAGCAAATAGGAAAGAAAGGTCAAGCAGTATTTTTTTTTCACTTGGTACTGATCATTCATAATGTTCATGGTCACATAAACCTATATAAATGGGTATTCTCGACTGTTATCAACATCTCAATTTTCTTTCACTTTGCCTATACTCTTGAAATCATTTTATAATATTGTTGTTGCAATTTTATCTGATTGTTTAGCAAGTGACACATATTACTGGTGTTACATTAAGTGGCGTCTCAAAAAGTTAGACTTTATTGCTACCAAACTAATATTTTTACAATGACTGTTATCACTGGAGTTTATTGCTCAGACTCTCAGAATTTAGAAGCTGGCTACAATATATTTGTTGATGATGAAGATGAAGTTCACACCAACATTCCTTCACCATGCGCAAGTATAGTGTGGGAACTCGATGATGATGAGCCTTTTCTATTTGCTATGGGTGAAGTTGAAGACATTTCATTGAATGGTAAAAATGGTGACTGGAATTGTTCCAGCAACATGACTACAAATACTACAAGTATTTCAAGTCATATAAAGACTTCCACTGTGATGTCGAGTAGCAGATACCCAAGTCATACGATCAGTACCAGTCATCAAGGGAATTGGAACCAGAGTTTAGTCACTACTACATCCAGAACTACATGGTTAAACACAACCAGTTCAAGGACTCATCATCCTTCAACTGTGAGTAAAACCGGGCAAGATTACAGACATTTGGCTAGACGTGGTGCCACTAGTCTCGCCAGTGCCACACACCACCCAGAACCTACAAAAGTGTTTACAAGAATTTCTGCTCCATCAACTAGTGATGATAGCCGTGTTGAGCCTCTCGAAGACCTTTACGAAGACGCATTGACGCAAGTGAAGCTTGGAAATATGTTTGGTATATTTTTTGTTGCTTTATTGTTTTTCTACATGTTCAGATACCTGAGCAGGGCACATAGCAGAAACTACGGTTCTATTAACCTATGATGTGGACGGTAGTATTTCTGTATCCACGCCCCAAGATTCTCTCGTTTGATTGAATGTCTATTTATTTGTTAATTTATTTCTTCCCTATCCACCTACACAGTTTGATGGGTTTGTAATTAGTTTCATTACAATTCCACCACAAGTTCTTCTATCATGGTGCTGATTTATTTTGTTTTTTTATATTCACAGGATTTTTACTACGTTGTTATTGTACAGGATTACACTTTTTATATTTTATATACACTGGATGTATGCTCGACGTTTATCGAGATACACTAATTGTTTTACTTTTTCAGTTCAAGAATATATATTTCTGTTGCAGCTTGTGAGGTGCAACGAGCATAATTTGCAGGCTAACTCTCAGGCAAGTCAGTGTCTAACTACACAGCACATCAAGCCTTCTAAGGAGTTCAAAAGAATATCGCAAGAAGATAAAGCAGCTCGAAGTTGCTTTTATAGTTTGCCATCACCAAATAGCCGCCGAGCGGCTTCCTATCGCGGGATAAATAGGGGGGCCGCCCGCGGGTAAATCCTGGGGAGAAAACGTATAAAAGGCAGACGATTTTGCCCATTTTCCCAGTATTCTTCTTCCGCATTTACTGTCACTTTTTCGAATTACTCTTTATCTAGGCAGTTACTTTTGGAGTTGTTCTCGATAGAGTGTCGTGTGTTTTAAGACGTCTATGTCTGTACATATCCTGGGTCTAACCATTGGTATGTTGGTTAAGATCATGACTAAATATTAGTATGACGTGCTGCAATATGCTTTGATCTCTTTATATATTAGATGCGAACACGCAACTTTGCGTGTAAATTGATATATTAAAATATATTTAAGTATATCCTCAATTTTTCAAACCATTAAAAGACATATCAAAAAATTTGGTTGATGAAATTAAGAGAAGTTTTATGGCAAATAAGAGAAGCTATTATCGCAGTCAAAGGAGCATTCAGCTTTATTCTGAGTGGTGTGCTCAAGACCAGCTTGGGCAATATGTTCACACCAACGTTAAAACTGCACTAGGTCTAACCGGAGGTGGTTTCCCGAGTGCATAATTGGTGGTTGGCAGAACTTTTACTTCTTACCACACCTTAGTCGTCCAAATAGGACTGCTGTTCCCATGAATGGTAAGTACGGTTCGAAAGAGTCCGTCGTCTATCATAGATCTGTCTGTTGTTTTCTTGGTGAAATTTTTACGGCTAGAAAAAAGATACCACTCTGTCAATACCCCATTCGTGCTGCCTATTCCTTCTTTTCAGAATGAATTGTATCACCGGAGCTATGTACACCATTCCACACGTAGTCTCGCGCAAAATATTTTACGTCCACGGAATGCCACTTGGCTGGTACCGTCATATAGCACACCGCATCATCTGTGTCATTCTGAAGTGTTCTTTTGCATTACATGTGTACACAGCATGTTTTATTTGCCACAACGACAAAACAGACGAATGTAGCAACACGGCTCAGGTCTAGATCTGAAAGGCATCGGATCCATGTTCCGCCCAAATCTACCACGCGAACACCATGTTCGATTTACTCTAAGACAAACTTTTGGTAGTCTAAAGAATTCAGTTTTCTTTTTCCTCTTTAACCCCGCTCATTCCAAAAGCAGTAGAAAAACTGGTATTGGGACTTGAGTGAGGTTGACTTATTTGGTTGATTTTTCTGATAAAGAAAGCTCGAATAATTCAATTTGTCGAACCATCGTTTTTACAATTAATATCCGGTTTTCTTTTGTTCTTTGTTCTAACTGTATTCATAGTGTAAAGGGGGGAGGTTAATTAATTTTAAACTCCAAATGGTGCTTGCTGTCCATGCCTATTGTATGCAGGTACGGTTACCGCCGCTCTAATACATCCGACTCCGCTAAAACAAAGAGTCAGAAGGCTCTAGTTCTTCTTCTCTCCGTCCGCTTTGTCTTACCACCAAAATTCAGTTATATACCTCCCTAACATGACCCAATCGAAATAAATCTGCTCATACTTTTCGATAGATTTTTATCGTGGCGATAGATCTGGCTCTAACAGCTGATTATTCTTCCGAATATTGTACCATACTCTCGCTACCCTGGCAGTTGCTAGCGTGATCTGAAGTATATCAACTTATTAGAAATCATCAAGGTTCGCGACTTCAAGTGTATCTTGAGACTTGATTGGCGGATCGGTGCTATATCATATTGCGCAATTTTAACCAAGCCGCTACCGTATCGATACTAATAATAATAATATTTATCTGCTGACAAAGCTAATAAAAAAAACTACTTGTATTTAAGCATACAAGAAAAGCATCCAGGGTTCACATATGTTTTTATTCATTCTGAATTTTTGCACTAAAAATAACATAGTTAACTCAAGAACAAAACATAAGCTACTATAACTAATACCCCTAAAAATAAACTACTAAGTTACAGAAAACAACTTGGTGAAAAGAAACACTTGAAGAGATTGCTATACTTTATTATACTCTCTTCTCTATATCATTGCATTTCTGTTTGTCATTACGAATAGAGAATATATTGAAACTATACTCTCGATTCGTTTTGCTTCATATTGATCATACAGAGACCCATTAATTATAACAGGTGCATAAAATCTAATTGACTAAAAAAAACAGTAATCACAGTTATTAAATGAAAAGTGTCAAATGTGTTGTGATAGGTGATGGAACTGTTGGGAAAACATCTTTACTTGTTGCTTATAAAACTAATTCTTTTTTGGATGCTTATATTCCTACTGTCTTTGAATATTCTTCTACAACCGTAGATTATAAGCCACGTAATGATCGGTTAGGGTGGCAATATAATCCATCTATCCATGAAGATTTAACTCAACCTTTAGCAACTAATACCGAGCTTAAGGATATAAAAAATGATTCGGGCATTCAATTAGTCGACAGTTCTCTTCCGTTATCTACTTCTCCATGTTCTTCTTCAGAATCAATTCAATCTTCCATATCAAAAAACTTACAGGACATCTCGAAAAACTCGGCAAACGGTGATGTATCTAGCGACCATACCTGTAATAATGATATAAGTAATGATAATCACGACAAATCCGTTTATCATAACAGTAGTCAGTCTATTGATTACTCGGGTAACACTGTGACTGCGGTACAATCTACTGATACCTCTATAGAAGCTATAGATGGCAAGAAAACCACAGATCCAACGTCATACAAGCGCGATGGAGGTATTGTGAATGATACCAAGATTCATTCTTCAAATTCTGGGGAGACCGTATATTCTCTAGCTAAACATATACAAACAGCCATCAGTGAGGAAGCTAGCGTAGGTGATCCAAACGTGGAGAAGACTGAATCAAGCATAAAATTGAACATGTGGGATACTGCAGGTCATTATCAATATGATAAATTACGTCCGTTATCATACCCTAAAACAGATATATTTTTAATATGTTTTAGTGTGTCAGAGCCTTCTTCTTTCCATAATGCCATAAAGAAATGGCTACCAGAGATACAACAAGTCACTTCAAATGCGAAATGTGATCTTTATAAATCTGCCGGTAGATTGCCTGTCCTTTTAGTTGGTACTAAATCTGATATGCGAAATTCCCTGGACAATAATACTCTTGATATGGCTTCAAATGATAATCATTCTCATGGTTCGGATTCTCAATGTGTATCAAAGGATGAAATTAAGAAAGTTGTAGACACATATCATCTTGCCGGTTATCAAGAATGTTCTGCACTTATGCACACTGGTGTTAAAGAAGTCTTTGAGAGAGCAATTGATATTGCCCATTACAAGTCTACTAAAGAAGACGGTACAGTTGAGAAGGACATAGAGTCTAACAAATCTTTGACAGCTATTTCAGAATATTCGGCAACACCCTCAAAATCCATATCAAAATCTAGCGATCATAGTATCAGCAAAACTGACAGTGCTGGACATGAGAACTTAACATCTAACTCTGTTTCTAAAGGCCAGATGTCAGGCACAGATGGCTCGTCTAGCAGGGTACCGAAGTCAAGAGGTTCAGTTTCAACAAGGTCTTCTCGTCCTCAAATGTCTCGCAAACAATCTTCAAGCAGTAGTATTAAGAGTGAAACAAAGTCGCAATATGAAAAATTAACACGTTTAGCCAGTTTGAAAAAAAAGGCTTCTACTCTCTCAACAATACCTTCCAATGGGAAAAAGGCTTCAACACTTACACCTATTTCCTCCAATGGAAAGAATGCATCAAAAGTCTCTACAGTCGCATCCAATGGAAATAAAAGTACTCGTAGCAAGGACTGTATTATAGCATAGTGATAATTGCATGGTTTTCTAATCATTTTTTATCGCCATAACATCTTCAACAAACGAATAACATTAGCATCATCCGTGTTATCGTGTGGGCTTCTCTATCGCCCAACTTCACCAAAGAAATCAACAATTCTTTGCTGTGAGTGTAACATTATTTTACTTTTTACTGTCGTATCATCATGACAATTTGTAACTGTTTAGCATCATCAGGAATGATCATCACAATGACTTGACATTGTATTCAATGCAGGACTTCTTTCCACAAAACGTTGGTCTATTATTAATCATCTTGCAGAACTACTTTACTTTCATTTCACAAGATTACTTTACCTTCATTTCGCAAGACTACTTTACTTTCATTTGTGCTACAGATTATTTATTTATTAATAATACTTTCATTATTGTTATTATTCTGTTACGTTTTGTTCTCCTTTACACTCAATTCATAGCTGCTCACAGCTTCTTTGTTCACTAAGCTCATTATTGAGTATTCATTCTTATATATCTTTTAGCGTTCCTAGCGTAATATGATAATCTGTCTTATAGCAACCCGGATTACCCGGAATATCAAATTTTGCGATGAGCTTATAAAATTATTCAATAAGTCAAATCAACGACTACTTTAAAGCTTCATTTACAGTCATTCCCAGTTTGCTAGGCACCCAATAATCACCTAAACAAACATGGCAGAGGAAGACAAAAAGTTAACCAAAAAACAACTGAAAGCTCAGCAGTTCAGAAAGTCCAAAGACGAACGTGAAAAGGAAAAATTAGACAAGAAAAGGCCTGCAGATGAACAACCTCCAGTAGCCGGTGAAACTACGTCTGATGCTCCTGCTACTGATGCTCCCCCAAAGAAGAAGAGAAAGACAAGAAGAGGTCGGAAGGGTAAACCTAGAAATGGCGCTGGTTCCAACAACAGGTTTATAGTTTTTGTAGGTTCATTGCCTAAAGGTATCACACAATCAGAACTTCAATCTCATTTCAAATCTAGTTCCCCTGACGTTATCCGTCTCAGACCAGATAAAAATATAGCATTTTTGGAATTTGACGGCGATAAAGATCCATCTGGTATCCAAAGACGTATGGATGTTGCATTGTTGCAACATAAGACATTACTTAAAGACAAGAGAATTAACGTAGAGCTTACAGTTGGTGGTGGTGGTAATAGTAAAGAAAGACTGGAGAAATTACAGAAAAAGAATGAAAAATTGGATATAGAAAGAAATGAAAGAATGAAAAATATCATTGAAACTAGTAAAAGTAAAAAACCTGTTAGTAACGCAAGTACACCTGCACCTTCAACTTCAAAACCTTCTTCTGCACCAGCTGCCGGTATGCATCCTGAAAGAGCGAAACTTTTGGGTTAAGCTATGTTTTCACCCTTCAATAATTGCTTTCTGTCATCGTAAAAGCATCCTAAAAGTACACTTGCTTACTTCAGTTTACATACTAGTTTCAGTTTATATATTTACTTACTTCGTCTGTACATTAATTCAAGAATATTTATACCGTTAAAAGAGGGTTCCTTCTGTTCGGGAGCAAATTTCGAGTAGTCGAGCTAAAGTGCAAAATATATTGCTTGATTCGAATGCCTTTTTCAAATTATAAGAATTCAAAATGTTTTTCAGCTGGTTCATCTGGAATGCTAACAAATACCTTTAATACCTTACCTTACTCCATTTGGTGCGGAAGCCCATAAAGTGTCACTAAATAAATTATTATAAAAGAAAATTGAATAAAAGGTTGTATTGACATTGAAGGGAAGTATGTTACTGATTCATATAATTTTTCTCATAAATTTTCAGGGTTTTCAGATTAATTGTGTATGTAGCAAGTAAAGTAACTTAGTATATACTCTACAACATAGTTTAACATGTACTCCAACAGTGACGACAACATAAATTTCCATACCTCAGAAGAAAATGTTACTAGTCAGGATTATTCTAGTATGCAAGGGCATATTTCAGAGAGAGTTAAAGATAATAACAGTTCAACATATTTTGTGAGCGATAAGTCATCGCCACATGTCGTGAGTAATAAGTCTCCACCACATATTGTTGTCGACGATTGTTCAGGTTTTGTGAGTGCAGGTATGTTCCGTTTCACTTCAACACCACAGAGTTTTGGTCTGTCACCGCCAATTGAATATGTAGAAAATATTGACGGGTCTTCTTCTCAGGCATCAGTATTTTCTCCAATGAGTAATCATATTAAGAATTCCAAGAAATGTTCAACTGTATTTAGAGAGGAATTCATTCCTTATTTAGTTCCCAGGCAATTAAAACAACATATTCTTTTGGGGATCAGAGAAAGAAACAGATGTATGAATGAAAATAATGAAGATCTAGAAACTTCGCAGTCTCATAAAGTTTTTGAAAAGAGTTTACCTCGAAATGTATCCATAATCTCTTCTAGTCATTGGCAATCACCGTATATGAAAAGTGTACCTGAGAGATTTGTTGTCTCTGAGGATAAATTTGAAAATTATGGTCTGGATCAAAAACGTTTAAATTTCTCTTCAAGTCAATTATTTTACAAAGTGTTTAATCGTACCAAAACAAGACTGAATACATTGGAAGTAGATCAAAAACAGAATAATAAATCTGCTATCAAATACAAAAAAAGTATGAATAATTTTTGGTTCAAAAGATCTAAAAAACACAAAAAACGTCGATCCTCTGATCCAAGGAAAGAACTGTTACATGCAATAGGTCGAATGTCGCAGCAAAATACAAACTTGGCACCAAGTAATGAGGAAATTATAAAAGAAGATAGATATGATGGTATAAGTGAGGTGAGTAATGATAAAGAAATCAAACTGGACAGAACCCACTCTAATGAACAAAAGGATCAGAGAGAACACACAAACTCACGGGATTCCAAACATACAAATAATCCGAATAATGAAGAGTCAGATTTTTGTTCAAGATGTAATGATTTTTCTTCCTTCCATGACATTTCACAAATTGATGATGTAATTGATGAAAAAATAAGCAGTGGAAGCCATGAATATTCCAGTGATGATTTTGACAGTAATTTAAATAAAAAATGCAGAAAAAGTATAGAGAAAAGCTTCCAGAAAAAAATGATGACCTCCCTTAGCAAATACTCAAAACGAGAATTCAAGAACAAATATTTGAAAACTAACTTTAAACCCAATAGTGGATCAAGTGGAGAAGTGAAAATAATGCTTAATCGTGATAGTCAAAAACTTTTTGCTGTTAAGAAATTCAAGCCTGTTTATAAAAATGAGTCAATAAAAGCGTATTGGAACAGAATCTCTGCAGAATATTGTATTGGTATAATGTTGGATCATTCTAATATAATAAGGACTTTAGAGATTGTGTTGGTTGATGGTCAAAAATTTTATCAAATAATGGAATATTGTGAATTTGACATGTTAACGTTCGTTTCGAAAGTAACAATGTCATATGATGAAATTTGTTGTTATTTCAAGCAAATTCTTAATGGAGTCAAATACATGCATGATATTGGATTAGCACATTTGGATTTGAAATTAGATAATTGTGTTATAACAAAGCAAGGGATAGTAAAATTGATTGATTTTGGTACTGCGGTTATATTCAAATATCCATTATCCAATAAGATACTTGAAGCAACTGGTGTTATGGGAAGCGATCCGTATATACCACCCGAGGTATTGTTGTTTAACAAATATGATCCTAGACCTGTTGATATTTGGTCTTTGGGGATTATATATTTCTGTATGACAGTGAAAAAATTTCCATGGAAATTTCCCTTATTAGATGATGGATCATTTAAATTATTCTGTTCAGGTAGGAACAGTTCATCATTAACAGAATTGATATTACAAGATTTGCCATCAGACAGTTTAAGAGAAAATTTTGATCTTTCCGGTAGATATAATCCTCAATATATCTGTAGCATGTTGGAAGAGAACACATTTTTAGGTCCCAACAGATTGTTACATTTACTTCCAGTACCTTCAAAATCAGTAATCGGTGGTATGTTAATGCTTGCACCAGCACAGAGGATAACCATGCAAGAGATATTCGAAACAGATTGGATCAAAGGATTTGATGCATGTCATATACATTTAGATTCTTCGACCCAACAAGGAACGTTAATACAATCCAAATCGCATATCCACCATCAACTGAGTCCCTGCAGCCAGTCTAGCCGATTCATGAGACCAAGATGGAAATCAAGCTCACCAAAATTGTTTGAAAACAGATGAGATGCATAGTAATAAGACATATAAGTTTATAATCATTGGTATTATCGTGAAACTGACACTTGAATTAGTGTCACCTGAATTAGTGTCATCTGAATATGTGATGTTTGAATTACTGTCATCTGAATTTGTGACGTTTGATTTACTGTCACTTGAATTTGTGACGCCGCCCGGCGGAACGGCCGGCGGAACGGCTTCCCGAAGCGGCAGGCCGCCGGAGGCCCGGAAAGGCTGCCCGATGCGGCAGCGTTCCCTTACCCCTCCTTCTTGTATGGATTCGATGAGCCACATATATAAATAGGCACTTGTAAAGCAAATTCAGGAAAACTTCAGCAACAGTCAAAGTGAAGCAAAATTGCACCTTTTGCGAGTATCAGACGTGGTTTTGGGTGCTTTATTTGCGTTGGAATCAATTTTTCAGGTTGGGTTTGGTAAGAAGGGTCATTTTTGCAGTCGCCCCTTATCTTTGTGTAAATTATTATTTTTGGTCGTTTGCAGGCTATATTTCTGTTTGAATTGGATCCATAAAAATTGAGATCAAATATTTTAGTTGAATTGGCTGGTCTAAGAATATTCCTGTACTGGTACTTTTCTGTTCGTTGTGGAGAGTCTTTACTTAGCGGATTAATTGGTTTATCCGATAATTAACACTCGGAAAAATAGGTTTTTCCGGATAATACGATTTTACTGATTTGTTAGACCTTTACTGCTTCACATTTCCTGTTGTTTTGAGGGTGAATTCTGGTTATTTTATTCCTTTAATTTTTACAGGTTTGAGGTGATAATTGCTGACACGTTTTTGACTATTTTATCTTTTGTTGACTTGTGAAGCGTTTTGATCAAATTTCCTGTTCAGGCAATTTTGGCTGTTTCTCTGTTCCAGATAATATAACGGCCACAAGACTTGTCATTTCGCTGTTTTACACTGCCCTAGTTCGAACACTCTTTTCTCACTTCTAAAATATCGTTGAAAACTCTAAAAGTAAGAAACGATTAATATATTTGATAAAATCACCAAAAAAAGAAAAAAATAGTATTCAAAAATCTCAACAACTCTCTCAATATGACTTTAATTAACACCCACGAATTACCTTTGAAAAAACCCGTGTCGCCAAAATTGGACGTCCCAAATGCTTCAAATTCTAATGTACCTGATATTTCAGCGCTATCTATCTCATCTATTTCAGATTATCATGCTTTTGAATTTCCTGGGAAAGCTCTACAAAAGGAGAATCTTATTGATATCTTAGATAGACAAGGTTTCATTCCTGATGATTTGATTGAAAACGAAGTTGAATGGTTCTATAATTCATTAGGTATTGATGATTTATTTTTTTCAAGAAATAGTCCTGAATTATTAGCCAATTTGATTCATTCTTTATATGCTGCTAAACTTGATTCCTTTGCCAAATCAAAGTTTAACACTTCAAAGAAACAAGCTTTCAACATTAAAAATAAAATCACAACCAACGATAACTGTGCCATCTTTATGGAATCTACTAGACTACCAAATAAGTTAGAGGTCCATGGTAATGACTCTGACTCAAAATTTGACAAACAAAACGAAGAAAATAGCCACCACTCTGATACTGATTATTTACCATATGAGTTGGACCTTGAAATTGATGATTTGTATTTAGACAATAAATCGAAAAAATGCTGCAGACTGGTTTCTTTTTGGACCCCAGAAAGTGGTTTAAAGCTAACATTTGTCTACGATAGTGTTTTTCCAGTTTCTGGAACCAAAATCTCTATCTCAAACTCTCAATTGTACAGAGGTGATATTGACACTATCAGTGATAAAACAATGTTACAAGTAACATCTCTAGAGAATAAAAAAATGTATGGTTTATTGATCAAGTTAGTTCAAGAACGTGAAGGCCCTGTGATTAAGACTACTCAATCCGTTGAAAATAAAGATGAAATTAGAATGTTGTTTGCTTTCAAGAGATTCACGACAAAAAAATATTATTCTGCTGTGAATTCCTTGTTTCACTACTATAAGCTAAAACCATCGAAATTTTATGTCGAATCTTTCAACTTGACTGGTGCTTCAA
Source organism: Yueomyces sp. D-C8-1 (assembly GCA_031771845.1). Taxonomy (NCBI): domain Eukaryota; kingdom Fungi; phylum Ascomycota; class Saccharomycetes; order Saccharomycetales; family Saccharomycetaceae; genus Yueomyces; species Yueomyces sp. D-C8-1. The sequence goes on from JASCNY010000004.1 coordinate 789,802, forward strand.
CTCTCAATAAAGAAGATGAAAATATTTCCTCAACCCTAGCTGATGATGTTGGTACACAGGATAATGATGTGATAATCTTTTCGGTTTATTTCAACAAATCGAAACAACTGAATGAAGGTTTGCCCTATTCATTAGAATCTGCAATCAAACAGATTGAAAAGGAAGCCTCATTGCTATATGCAATTCCAGAGGGTGCATTTCACTCAGTGTTTTTGCAACGTCAATTTTCTCCTCAAGAAGCTATCTATGCTCATGTTGCTGCTATCTTCATTAATCACTTTATTAACAGGCTCGGAAGTGATTATCAGGCTTTATTGTCACAGTTAAATCCTAAGAGGACTGACACCCTTCTTTTGGAAGTGATTGAAAAAATGAAAAGGAAACTGAGAACTGAGACATACACTCAGTCTATGATCAACAACACTTTACACAGATATAATAAGATTGTGTCAAAGCTTTACAAAAATTTTGCTCAAGACCATTACTTCTATGACACGAGTAAAGGTTTAGAAGAAACTTTATCCTACCAGAGACTGGCCAAATTAGAACCATTCAAAAATGATCAGGAGTTTAATGCCTATTTGAACAAATTCATTCCAAATGACTCTCCAGACTTGTTAATTTTAAAGACGTTAAATATTTTCAATAAGTCAATTTTGAAGACAAACTTTTTCATTACTAGGAAAGTTGCCATCTCATTTAGATTGGATCCTAATTTGATCATGCCAACAACCGAATTCCCAGAAACTCCATTCGGAGTTTTCTTTGTCATTGGTAACACGTTTAAAGGGTTCCATATCAGATTTAGAGATATTGCTCGTGGTGGTATCAGAATAGTAACCTCTAATACACAAGATATTTATGAAGTCAACTCGAAAAATGTTATTGATGAAAATTATCAGTTGGCATACACTCAACAACGTAAAAATAAAGATATTCCAGAAGGTGGCTCTAAAGGTGTTGTGCTGATGAACCCCGGTTTATCTTCGACTGATCAAACTTTAGTTGCATTTAGTCAATATATTGACTCAATTATTGATATTTTGATTAAAGATCCATTAAAGGAGAAGTATGTTGATTTACTGGACAAAGAGGAGATTTTATTCTTAGGACCTGATGAAGGTACTGCTGGGTTTGCCAATTGGGCAACATTCCATGCAAAAAAGAGAGGTTGTACATGGTGGAAATCATTTTTGACCGGCAAATCTTCAGATTTAGGTGGTATACCTCATGATGAATATGGTATGACTTCCTCAGGTGTAAGAGCTTATGTTAATCAATTGTACAAAACACTGAACATAAGTGATAAGCTTGTCTATAAGATGCAGACTGGTGGGCCTGATGGGGATCTTGGATCTAACGAAATATTACTGTCCTCACCAAATGAAGTTTATGTGGGTATCGTTGATGGCTCGGGTGTTTTATGTGATCCAAAAGGTCTGGATAAGACGCTCTTGAAAGAATTAGCAAAGAAAAGGTTACCAGTTTCTAATTTTGATGTTAATAAACTCAGTAACTCTGGGTTTTTCGTATCTACAAATGATGTTGACCTAATGTTACCAAATGGTATAATTGTTGCTAATGGTACTACATTCAGAAACACTTTCCACTGTCAAATCTTTAAGTTTGTTGACAAGGTTGATATATTTGTTCCATGTGGTGGTAGACCTAATTCAATTAGTTTGAGTAATCTACACTTTTTCATAGATGAAAAGACCAACAAATCTAAAATACCATACATTGTGGAGGGTGCTAACTTATTTATTGCCCAGCCTGCCAAAATTGCTCTTGAAGATCATGGATGTATTTTAATCAAAGATGCCTCTGCCAACAAAGGTGGTGTCACTTCTTCATCGTTGGAAGTATTGGCATCCTTAAGTTTGAATGACCATGACTTCCTGACCAAATTTGTTGGCTCAGAACCTGGTAAAAAAACTGAAATGTACGAAGCTTACGTGAAGTATGTACAAAAGAAAATATATGATAATGCCAGTGCTGAATTTAAGCAGTTATGGGCTGTTAGCCGTGCCACAGGTAAACCAATTTCAGAAATTTCGAATATACTCTCTGAAACAATCAACAAATTGAATGATGATTTGGTGGATTCCAATGAATTATGGATCAATGATGTCAATTTGAGAAACTATATCATCTTGAACAAGATCTTACCACAGATACTAGTTGATGTCGCTGGTGCCAATGAAATTTTGGAGAATATCCCCAAAGCATATATCAAAGCATTGCTTTCAAGCTATCTATCCAGTTCCTTTGTCTATGAATTCGGTATTGACGTGAATGTTGGTAAATTCATTGAGTACATTGGCAGGTTAAGAAGGGAAGTAGAGAAGCACCATGGAAGTTCAAAGTAAGGAGAACTTTGACGGATAGCCTATGGGCTAAGTACTGTAAATACTGTTGTCCTCTCATACTCCAATGCGTGGATTTGTGTCGAAGTGTACGTACCAGATTCAAATAACAAAAAAAAGACAGCATCTTGATTATACTTGTCTATATATATTTATATTTCATATTCTATTACAACTTTTTTATGTTCATCGTGGATTTTGCTATGCCATAAATGAATGATCTTGGCAATTAGTGACATTTGTACAATGACTAGTCATCTCTATTTGAGGTCCGAATACTGGGACAATGAATCTTCAAATCACAACTATTTCAGTGTCAGATCATTATTCAGAATATTGTCAGATATTAGTAATTAATTTGATCTGTACAGTACTTAATGATCACTAAAAAGTTGCCCATTTTGATGGTTTTATTATGGATTCTGTGAAACACCAAAATACTGGCCAGTTGTGCCAGAAATGGAAGGCCAAAATGGAGTTGCTACAGGAAGAAGACAAGTCCAGCTTGTTCATGAACAATGGAAGACCTGAATTGAAAAGTATTCTTTCAAATGACGAGATCAAAGCCCAATTGGAGCTTCTGAATGCAATTCCAAACAATTCTAGACCATTTGACAAGGTTAAATTGTCAAAATTAGTGTGTTGCAAGATTCTAGAACACACGTTAAAAGGTGGAGATGTTGAAGTAATGGGTATGCTAATTGGTACCATAGTTGGGAAGATCTTTGTAGTGAGTGACAGCTACGAATTGCCTGTTGAAGGTACTGAAACTCGTGTCAATGCACAATTGGAGTCCTACGAGTACATGGTTAGCTATATTGATGAAATGTTGAAAGACCCAGGTTTACAGGGCAAACGAGTAGTAGGCTGGTATCATTCACACCCTGGTTATGGCTGCTGGTTGAGCAATATTGATATGGAAACGCAAGAATTAAATCAAAAATATCAAGATCCTTTTGTGGCCGTTGTGGTGGACCCACACTTGAGCAAGAGGGATGGGAAGCTGGCAATAGGTGCTTACCGTACTGTCTCACCTTCTCAGGAGCCTTTGACTTGTTATGATTTGGATATTGAAGTCGTTGGATCGAAATTTGACAATTCTTTGAACAATAGCAAATCGAAGTATACCTTACCAATAATAAATCGACAAGAGCTGGGATTACTGATAGATAATTTGATACAGAATATAAATAAATGGAGCTCTTTGGAAGAGAAATGTGACAGAGCCAAAATACGAAGTGCTTCTGATAATAGAGATTCTAATGATCAGATTGAATATAATAGTATGTATGGCACCAGATCCACTTCTGTGACTAGTGTTACATCTACGGCATATGCGAGTGATATAGAGATGGATGAGTCTCAGGTTGAGTTTGGTGGTAGTCCTACTAGTAGTGTCAATACGAACGATCACAGTTCAAGGTCAAATATAGTGTCTCGTCATTCAAACGTTCCATCCAGAGAGTCTATTGCTAATATCATGGAAAGTTACGAAAGAAATAGGACTCTCAATAGTCAATCGATTATAACAAACGGTAATGATCTTAGTAGAAAAATGGTGGAAAATGAATACAAAAGAAATAAAAACCAGATTGATGTTGTATATTTGAAGTATTACATCGATCTTAGAAATTATTTGGAATCATTCACATTATAGTATTTCATTGAAGATGCAAATACCAGAATGTGCATTTTGGGGATCAATTATATTATATTTATCTGGAGTATATGATACTGCTATCATGCTTGGATCAGAAGGATTTGACTTAACATTATTCAGTCTTGATCCGAAAAGATCCAATTCAATTTGTGTCTCCACAGCTGTGAAGGTATGATCTCTTCTTGTTGATATTCCACCAAACTCAATAAAGCTTGAAGGCCAGTTAATAATATTTCCATCCGTAGTTCCTATTGTAAGTCCATGGCTGCTTGAAATAGTACCTTTGAATCTCTGATTATCAAATTTACAAGGTAAGTTCAATTTGTTCACAGGTTTTGAAGAATTCCTAATATCAATAATATCAATTGAAGATGAGCATCTTTTTACAACATACAGATATTGTTGGTTTTCTGATATTAAAATTTGAACAATACCTGTACCTCCTTTTACTGAAGATATATGTTGAGAGTTCATTGATTTTTCATCCACAAGATGGACTTCATTTCCATATGTTCCACAATAAATTGATCTGTCGCTAAGTTCAGACTTCATACCAAAACACGATACGATAGATCTTTGAGGGTTTGATATTTTGTCGCTACCTCTCAAGTAAGACTCATTCATATGATCCTTTCGATGAATATCGAATATTCGTAGTTTGTTTCTGGTGGTTCCTATTATAAATTTTTTTTCAGGTAGGAATTCCATCGAATATGGCGGTTCATAGTTCTCATTCATCAAATTTGTGACACTATAAGTGAAAATTGGCTCTTCATTACTGCAACCTGTCATACGATACAACTGAATTGGCAAAGTTTTAGAACCAATCAGTAATAAATTTGAACTATTATCTTCGTTATACAAAGAATAATTCTGGCTGAGACAACTAGAAATAATAGATTGGTTTCTAAAAAATCTGGTAAACGCAATAAGTTCTTTTGGCACAACGTCATCTTCTCTATTTAGTTCTGGTATCAAAAATTCTCTTATCCCATAATCACTGTTAATTGTGACAAGTGAAGTACCATCAGCAGACCAATATAAATCTTGGCATATATTAGGTTTGAGGAGAGGTTGAGATAAGTTTGAACTATATGGTGAATTATAAACTTTTGGGAATTCATAAGCCTGTTTTTGAAATTCTAAAGCTCTTTCATTTATTTTTAAATTTTCCTTTTCCCAGGTTTTGTGTAGATTACATCCATCAAACTGTTGAAGTGTGGCAAATATGGGCACCTTTCCAATACAGTTTGGCATCTTCGAACTTTGGAATGGCGGCTCCATCGCAGTCTATAACTTTAATGCTTAATGCGTCGGTTTTTAACTAGTTTATATGAATAGTAGTATTTATATACTTGAGAAAAAATATGAAAAAACAGAGCCAACATATCGCAATGCAAACCTAAAAATGATGCGTTCAATTTTGATGCTTGATGGTATAAATTTTACTATATTGCTATGGATATCGTTAAAAAATGAAAGAAGAAAATTTATAGAAATGAAATTAATCCAAGTGAACTAAAATGGTATGCGTTGATTAATTGCTTTTAAAAATATTGAAAGAGTTGTATTTACCTCATTAAGATATTTAGTTAAAGTTGAATTGTTGGTTAACGTTTGAACCAAAACCGAAAGTATTACCAGCATTTTGTGGTGCCATACTTTCATCAATAGCGTCATCTTCTTCACCGAAATAAGTTTCAATAATTTTATAAGCTTTATCATAAATTTTTTCATTTTCATTTTGTTGACAGTTGAAAATTTTTTCCATACCACCAGCTTTTTCAATTGCATCAGCATATTCATTAACGTTTAAACCTCTAATTTCTTTATCATTTTCACCAGCTTTTAAAATATTTTCTAAAGCATCAAGAGTAACTTCAATAATTTTATTATCAGCAATTGTTAATAAATCACATAATGGTTTAACGCAACCTTGAGCAACTAAATATCTAATAATTTCAGGTTTATTCAATCCACCAGAAGAAGCATTTGAAATAGCCCAACAAGCTTCTTTTTTAGTTTTATATTCCGCAGTTTCTAATAATTTAACTAGAGAAGGAATGATATCAGCTTCAATAACTGATTGAATTTGTTCAGTATTACCAGCAGTAATATTTGAAATAGTCCAACAAGATTCTTTTCTAATTGATTCCTTTGGAGAAGATAAAGTTCTTCTTAAAGCTGGTAAAACACCACAATTAATAACAACTTGAGTTTGTAAATCATTACCAGTAACGATATTACCCACAGCTCTTAGAGAAGGAGTTTGAACTAAAGTTGATTGATGATCTAATAATTCAACTAATCTTTTTGGTATTCTAGCGTCAATAACAGCTTGAATTGCATCAGGTGGACCATCAGAAAGATATGAAATTGCCCAACAAGCATCAATTAAAGTTTCTGTATCTAATGAATAAATTAATTTTGATAAAGTTGGTAATGATAAAGAAACGATTGACCAATCAGGTTGTGGTTTTTTACCTCTACAAAGATTTGATAAAGTCCAAGTAGCTGTTCTAATCAAAGAAGTTTTATTTGTATTGAAAAGGTTTAAAATTGGATCCATTGCACCAGATTGTAAAACTAAATCTCTATAATCAGTTGAATCACCTGCGACATTACCTAAAGCCCAAATAGCTTGTTCTTGAACTTCCACAGAACCTGTATATAATAATTTAATGAAAAGTGGTATGGCACCAGCTTGAACTACAACTTTTGTTTGATCAGAAGTACCAGAAGCAATATTTGTTAAAGCCCAAGCAGCTTCTAATTGTAACATTTCAGGTTGATTTTCATCCATAAAATTAATTAAAGTTGGTACAACACCTGATTGTATAACTAAATCAATTGGTGGATTTGATTCTCTTGATAAAATTTGTCTAAATTTAACAGTTGCAGATAATTGTTCTTGCATATCATTTGATTGGATCTGTTGAATCATATTTGGTAATTCAAGACGTAATTGATCGTAAAATTCTTGATCTGCTGCTAAATGTGATTCATCATCATCATCAGAATCATCATTTCTATTAATTGATGGTTCAAAATTTCTTCTTTTTGCGAGAGCTTCATCTCTTTTAGCCTTTCTCAATTCCACTTGTTGTGTATCTCTACGACGACGTAATTCATCAGCTGTGAATCTACTTTTATTCTTGAAGTTTGTCCTTCTATATTCAGGAACGAATTTTTGTGCTGTTGAATTATCAAATTCGCTCATTTGAAAGTATTATGGGTAAAAAAACGGCCTCTTTCGAATGGTAATAACGAGGTGAGCTGAATGATACTTCTTGGACAGTTATTTGTGTGTTGTTGTAGTTGTTGATTGTTGATGTTGATTTAAATTTCAATTTTTTATCAATTCACGTGGTGAAAAATTTTCATTCGTTCATGGTGATGCGAAGTTAAAATATAGGAATTCATGGACCTTGGCAGCTCAGCTCTGGTGAATTTCCTATTATACAACCTTGACTGATTGCCAGAATTGTATTAAAATTTTAAGTCTGGATATTTGGAATGTCACTTCAATAAGACGTTCAGACAGTGGTAAAATGTTGTTATTAAGAACAGTGAGATAAATAGTTAAGAAAGTGATAAAATGTTGTTACGTAACCATACAATTTTCAATACATTTCTACTTAGATTATCTCTACATAGAATATCTCGAGTTACTGTAAAGTAAGTGGTTTATATAATTTCAATCACTGTGACGCATATCATGTGATTTGTGACAGATAATAACGTAGCATTACATTGAATGAACTGAGATATCCAAGATATCCTTACATTCAGCGTATTGTAGATACTATAAGATAGATATTTGTATTAAATGAATAGAGTAGAATTAGAATTAGAATTGTATAGATTAAAATGAGATTAGTTATTAGAGAATAGTAAAGAATGAATTAACAAATGAGAGTGAAAAGGGAAATTAAAATTAAAATTGAGAATTAATAGAGACGATCAGTTCTTTTCGTTTGGAGTAGAAGCTTCAGATTCAGAATCTTCAATTTGCTTACTGGAAACGTTGTCAACAGATTCGACATCTGTATCTAGAGCTGCATCATCAGCTTGTTCAGCTTGAGTAGATTTTCTTGGAGCCTTGGCCTTTGGAGCTGGGGTAGCAGCTGGAGCGGCGGCGGCAGAGTTTTCCATATCGAAAGAAGGTTCATCTTCTAGAGTCATGGTTGAGATTCTGTTCAATCTAGCACCGATGTTCTTACCGTTAGACCATAGACCGGAGGTACCATGAGCAGCGGTAATTGGTCTAACGACATAGAAATAGATAGCGATAGAAGAGATAAAAGTTAATAACCAAGAGAAACCAGAGAAAGCGATAGCGGATTGAGCACAATGACAAGCAGTTTTGTGTTCCTTAGTGGTGTATTTGTCAGTGAATGGATTGTATTCACCGTGAGTTCTGTTAAATTCTTCTTCAGAACCGTGTTTCTTGTTATAGACATCAGAGAATTTGTTACCACAACCGTGTTCACCGATAACTTTAGCAGTAACGATGAAAGAAGCTAACCAAAGCATCATGATGACAACTTCCCAACAGAAGTAGAAACCGGCATAGACCATGTTTGGGAAAAGGACAGGGAAGATGACGGTAACCATGGAATGGAAAGTACCGATACAACCTTGAGCTAAACCGAAATTGAACCTTCTAGAACCGTGGAATCCGTATTCCGACATGGCGGCAGCCATTAATGACATGACCAGGACGGAAGAACAGAAATTGAAGAATCTGACGGAACCGAGGAAGATTTTGGTAAATGATGAGACCATTACGAACGAGCGCAGCGAAGTGAGTAATAAAGCGTAGCGAAGCGACTAATAAAGCGTAGCGAAGCGAGCTTTTGATATTTATTTGAGAGTAGGAATAAAATATTAATTAATCGAAAATAAATCGTAAGAATATTGTGTCGATGGCCTTTTTATATGTTTTCACGTATCTTTTCATGTATTTTTGTACGTATTTTTCACATAATTTTCATCGAACTGTCTCATAAATCTTCTTGTTTACATGCAATATACGGCAACACAGATTTGTCGTATCGGCACTAATGACACTACTAACATTCGTAGTGTCAAACAATCTGTCACTTCAACCCTGTCATTGCTTAGACTGTACTTCTAGTATTCTAGTACTTAGCACTGTCACTGTATTGAGTATTTCTTAGTAGTACTGTACTTAGTATTGTATATTGATTGCCGCATTCGGCAGCCGGCGTTTGCCGCATCCGGACGTAAACAAACCAGATCTCGATTTCAGCGCAGCAAAATCGAATTATCCGTGATAATTGTAAGCACGTAGTGCGCAGTTTGTATTGTAAGAGAGCAGTGTGCAGGAATTGGCGCGGCAGGCAACGGAGACGGAGTGACAGGTGTGTGTCCGCATCCGGCCACTCCGTGACCGGATGCGTGCCTCGACACATTTATCCCGATCGGGGCGGCCGGCACTCCGTGGCCGCATCCGGCGATAGTGGACGCCGGGCGCTGCCCGTTCTGGCCGCGCGTGGCGTGGCCAGAACCCCAACAAGGGATGTCCGTGCGTGTCCGTGGCATGACCATGCGTGTCCGTGGCATGACCATGCGTGTCCGTGGCATGACCATGCGTGTCCGTGGCATGACCATGGCATGACCATGGCATGACCGGACACTGCAAAGTGTCCGGTCATGTAGGGTCTGGCCATCAACAGTACTTAACAAAATACATACTAACGTATGAGCAAAATACATACGTTAGTATGTTTTTTGTACGTTAGTATTTACTCGCATCACACTGTAGTACTGCGTACTACAGTGAGGTACTTCGAATGCGCGTGGTAATACAGAAAATAACACAAGCTCAAGTGACGGTTGACGGCAAAGTCATTGCCGCGGTCGGCAGGGGGTACCAATTGCTAGTGGGTATTGGCGTTGGTGATACAGTGGAGGATGTGGTGAAGATGGGTGAGCGGGTTTTGAGGTTGAAGCTGTGGAATGACGCCGGCGCCGGCGAAGCCGGCGCCGGTGTCAAAACAAGTAACACAGGTAACACGGATACTGGTGAAACCAGTATCCGTGTCGGTACTAAAACAATGAATGATAACACCGGCTTCGCCGGTGTTATCATGAATGGGAACACCATTCGTAACACCGATACAAATTGTAACACCGACATCGGCGGAGCCGATGTCGGTGTCAAAACAAGTGTTGTTAATAACACCGACACAGACACCGACACTGGCGAAGCCGGTGTCGGTGTTTCACGGCCATGGAAACTCACAATTACCCAAATTAATGGCCAAATTCTCAGCGTATCGCAATTCACGCTCCTCGCTAAAACACGCAAAAATAAACCAGATTTCCACAACGCGGCAAAGGGCGATGTCGCTAGCGTATTGTATTATCAGTTTCTCGATGTGTTGAAACAGGGATTAGGTGGTGATAATGTGAAAGATGGGAAGTTTGGCGTGTATATGATGGTTAGTTTGACGAATGATGGGCCGGTGACTATAATCTTGGATTCTTAATATATTACACGAAGTGTAATATATTATACGTACAACAATACATTACACGAAGTGTAATGTATTGTCTACACATAACAGCTGCACTTCGTGCAGCTGTTATACTCCGTATATTCCCTGTATATCTCAATCTGCTCGGCGGTTATTTCTCGGCGGTTATTTCTCTGCTCCCGCCTCTCGCTTCGCTTCGCTTCTAATTAGATAATTGTAAATTGAATCCATAAAGCCAATTTGAATAGCTTTGTTCGTTTTGAAGTGATTTTGGATACTTTTCTTGATCATGAATGTATTTTTAAAGATTACTAACTCCTGTAACTTCTTATGTACCACTTTTCTTTATCTTGTCTGGGTGTATGTACTTTCATAACGTCAGTGTATGTACTTTCATATACCTTAGTAAGGCATCGCGATGTCAAGTAAGATTTCTTGGCTTTATCCCATTGCAATACTTTCATTAGTATTCTTGAGTCTGGAGGTAATTGCTTTAGATGCATAGTATTCTTTAGTCTGTGTAAACTGAGTAAGTTAGATTGAACATCAGTCTGATGAGAAGACTTTTTACCCACTGCATACTTCGATGCAAGACAAATCTTAATAATCAATCTCACCATTGCACGTAATAATCTATTACATGGAATAAATGAGCACTTTATCAATATCATATCATGGTTATTAAACGTTATGGTAACACCATCAGCAAATCAATGGTTAAATCTACCATATTACTACCGTGCAAATATCTTTGAAGTTTAATGCGTATTATTGTCACAACATGATATTATGACAAATATCAATCACTCTTGAATATCAATCTTGAATCTTGAATTTCAAACTCTCTTATCTCTTGAATATCAAACTCTTATCTCTCTTGAATATCAAACTCTCTTATCTCTTGAATATCAATATTATTCCTCAAAATCATATCATTCTGTCAGACATAGTATCTTCGATTTAGTGTAAAATTCATATCTTTGTCAGACTATCTTTATTCTTGAATATCAATACTCACTCTCAAGGCGTATTCATTCTTCATTCTCAAAAACATATCTTTGTTTTTAAAATATTAATGCTTTGCACTGGATTATTCAATACTTTCCCTTGTAATGAGATCAATATTGGTTAATAAGTTGTAATCAGCATGATAAATTTAGTATTCTTGGAATATTTTTAAACTTTTGACATTAATTCTCAGACGTAATATCTTAGATTTGTGATTAATTGCTGTCAGACATAATATCTTAGATTTGACATTAATTGCTGTCAGACATAATCTTTCAGATTTGACATTAATTTCTGCCAGACATAGTATCTCAGCTTTGAGATTTACTTCTGTCAGAGCATAATATACTTGTAAGAACATCATTGTGTAAGAATATTACATGCCCACTTATTTCCCTTTTTGTATTCATTTATTCACTGTAAGGATATCAGTTCACTCATTTTTGCATAAATACCAACATTTTATTCTCGAAAACGTATCTTCATTCTCAAGATGTATCTTCATTTGCCAGAATATTTAATACTTCACTGTCTTGTGAAAAAAGTAATATTCTTTCTTCATAGTGTAATTTTTTCAGAAAATTCTTATATTATTTATGTCAAAACCATGGTATCTTTATGTCAGAAAATCAGTTTTCTGATTCTTGCATAAATACCAATATTTCATTCTTATTAAAATATTCATAATTTTTTCTTACTCAAAAATTCATTTTTCAATCTTGTAAGTACTTCAATTTCTTAATCATAAATTATTCTTGATTGAATTGTAAAGAGTTATAATCATTCCTCAATGTTATCTTAGGAATATTCGTATAGCATTTCGATAGAATCATAACATCTTGTCAGAACGTACTATCTTTGTCACACGTATTTTAATTCTTCAGCACATCACATCCCATTCTTGAATATTTTTCTCGTCAGTTTCATATTCTCATTCTCGACAACGTATCTTCATTCCTGTCAGAAGCATAATATTTTTACATCGTCAGAATACTAATACTTCACTACCTTTCAAGGATCATAATTAATTATATTTTTTCTCGTCGTAACTTGATATATTACATTTGGAATATTAATATTTTTGAACTTTGAGATAAATATTTGTATCAAAGCATAATATTTTTGTGAGCATAATCTCTTTTTGTCAAAATATCAAAATATCATTTTTCAAAATCGTATATCATTCTCGTCAGACATAGTATCTTCGATTTAGTATAAAATTCATATCTTAGTCAGACTATCTTTATTCTTGAATATCAATACCATTCTCGAATATCAGTACCATTCTTCTGAATATCAATATTCAATTTCCCTTCAGTATCATTTTTTCATCCTCAAGAGCTTAATCATCTCTTCATTTTGTCAGAATATTAGTTCTTTGCCCAGAGATTTGATACTTCAATATCTTGTGAAAAAATTAGTATTCTTTCTTCAATAGTTTGATCTCTTGGAGTTGATATATTATTTTCATAGAAGCATTATTATTTTGTTGTCAAAATATTCATATCTTATTCGTCAATATATTAGGTCTTGTCAAAATTCATATGTTCATTCGCGGTAGAAGCATAAAATTTATTGTCAGAAGATCAATAAATTTAGTTTTGTCAGAATTTTTTATGTTCATTCGAGTTATAATCCATTTATCTATTTTAGTGACGAGCAAGATTCTCATCTCTTTGGAAATCAATCTCTACACTCCATTTTGACATGATGGATCTCAATTCTCGACAAAATATTATTGTCACTCTTACGTAAGTAGATTTATTTCCTTAACCTCAGTACGGCCTTAGTTTTATTCTCTTCGGAAGTATTTCAATCTCATCAAATATTGGTACCTTCAATTTGAATATAGGTACTTAATTTTTATTCTTATCAAATTATTCATATGTTTAGGCTTAACAGAAAATTAATTTCCTTATTCGTCAGAATAATCATTTCTTTATTCTTCACTCTACTGTAAAAAGATCATTTTCCTCACTTTAATGGAAAGAGAATAATATTTTTATTCGTCAATGTTTTATCCTTTCAAAGATACATTTCTTGACTTTCTCAAAAGATCTATTACTTCAATCTCATCAAAAATATATATCTTGATTGTAACCTCAATCCTTGATTTTTATTAAAATATATAGATATGTATACCAAGTATATTATCTAACTATCGTGAAGTATTCATTACTTCACTCCCCTGTAAGGAGATTTATACATTCATTCCTTTCAATGCAAGATTTTGTATAATGCTGAAATGTTCATTCTCAGTATAGAAACTTGATATCCTTCTTCCCCTGTAGGAGACTTATTATTCATTCTTGTCAAAAGTCAATTTCTATACACCCCTGTAAGGAGATTAATATCTTTATTGCACTGTAAAAAGATTTCCTTAGTTAAGTATAGAAGTTAGATTCTTCATTAAATATATAAGCCTGACTTTTTCATTCTCCTGTCAGGGGACTAGTTTCATCAACCTCTGTATACCGGACCAATATTTTAATATCCCTCTAAAGGTTTTAATTCATTTTTAGTTTTGATGATTGATTACTCTGGATTCAACAAGAAAAATCATATATCTATCAGTAAAATCTGTCATACAATCTTTAAAGTAAGTTTGCTACACCATTTTATGGTTTTGATATGGTGTATACATTTAATTATGTAAAAAAACTGAAAGTTTTTATATATATCTGTAACAACTAACAGGATAGTCTCTCGAAGAATTTTCGACGTTCGATATAGTTATATTCCTCTTCAACAAAAACACAAATCTACATTGTAAAAGTTCTATATATTTTTTGATTTTCAACTTAAATCATGTTAACATGTTCAATTAGAAGCTGGCACTAATGCTCAAAATATTTTTTTCATTACATTTAATGAGATCCTTTCATCTTTCTCAGCCAACCAGTTCGTCTGACTCGAGGTTAATTATTCATGTGTAACCATCCTTTTCACATACTTAACCTCCTAATCAACGTTTTAAAGAGTGTAAGACAAAAAAATTTATAACCCATTATCAATAATTTCACACCTTTGAAATCATCATACATTTTCTGTGTTTACTTCCAAACTGTCGTATTCTCTCATCTGACAATACTCAACATTCTAACAAAATGGACCATCATTTTGTTTTTTAGAAAGTAATATTAATTATTCATTTAAGACAAGATATAGATCCTTCCAGCGTATTCTTCTCTCAGTCACCTACTTTAGTTTCAATTTAATCACAGAATCTCTATAACCGCTACAAAACTTCAGCTTGCAAGAGCCTCCAATTCAAAATGTTGTAAAAACATGACAATTACTATATAAACGAATTATGTATAATATACAAGTCTAATGAAGCTAAGATACGGCATACGTCAGAACCTGTCTCTAGCAAGAATCTTTTCACATGAGTACTTGCGGCCAACATCATGGATATTAGTCCAGCTTCTTTCCTTCTTTCAATAAAAGCTTGTGGGTTGATCTTCAGAGTATAAATAAAGTTTTTCTAAGCTACAGTTCTGATGTATTACTCAGAGATAAGACCTAGACGTGAGACTGTACTTGTTTACACATTGTGACACTTCTCCTGTGGTTGCGACAATATAGATTTATTTTGCATAATATTATATATCCTCTATTGAAATACCATCTACTCTTTTAATTACCTCTCAGACGTAGAAATCTAGTACGTAGAGTAATATTCTAACGTAAGGTCTTGTACTCTCGATAATACGTTCAATTATTGAAAAATATATTCAAAATAATTCTGCCCACCACACAGCAGAATGAGCTGTTGTAAAATATATATCACCTAAACCCAATGTAGTCATATATAGCGCAATATTTGTCAAATTCTATAGTCAAGATAATTCATTTACTTAATGTTTTCTGACATTCATGACATATTACTGTCACTTGTGTCTTTGTCCTTAATGCATACTTGCTAAAAGTTACGGCCCAGTTTAATTCTTGATACTGTCTTCAAAGTGTCAGTATACTAATATTCTTATGCTTTACAACATTGATCTTACATATGATAAGAATACTTAGTATTTAATATTTAATAGTTAATACTTAGTTCTCATCTATTATTTACAATTTCACGTGTGTTTCCATAACTAACTTTATTTCTATTCTCACACTAATTCAAACAAAATATAAATAAATTAAACAATCAGATATTTGAACAAAATCTTCAGTTTTTGAAGAAATATCATTTATTTAATTAACTTGTCAAAACTTTGAACAAATAGAACCAATGTGCAGATTTCTAATTTACAAGGGCAAAGAACCTATTTTACTGTCACATTTGCTGACACGACCAGCTCATTCAATCATAAATCAGTCCTTTGATAGTAGATTACGGCTTGATACAAGACGTCCCATGAATGGTGATGGGTTTGGCGTTGCTTATTACCCAATGGATAAAGAATTAGCCATCGAAGGTCCATGTGTGTTTCGTGCTATAACACCTGCTTGGAATAATGAAAATTTGAAAACTCTGTCTGAAAAGACAAAAAGTAAATTGATTTTTGCTCATGTTCGTGCAAGTACTTGTGGTGCTCTAAGTGAAACAAATTGTCATCCATTTACATTCAAAAATTTATCCTTTATGCATAATGGTAATATTTCAAATTTTAATAAAATCCGCCGTCGTTTGTTGAATCATATTGATGATTTTTTTTTGAACTATATCCAAGGCTCTACTGATAGTGAACATTCTTTTGCCTTATTTTTGAATATACTTTTCCATGAAAAAGGTTTGAACAATTCCCTAAAATCCCAAGATTTTGATTATCTCGAAGATTACCATTTTAATGACTCTGAAATTCGTAATGCTCTGATAAAAACTATTGGATGTATCAGAGATTGGACTATCGAAGAAGGCATAACAGAACCTTCATTATTGAATTTTGCAGTTACTGATGGTAACAATATCGTCATCTCTCGTTATGTGACTTCTTCAACTGATGCAGCTCCATCATTACATTTTAGCTGTGGTTCAAAATTTGTTGAAACTTCACCTGGTGAATATCATATGGAACGTTCAGATAGATCACAAAATGTTATTCTAATTTCAAGTGAACCATTAACTTTTGAACGTGGTGATTGGACTGCTGTACCAAATAACTCAACTTTAACGATTCGTGGTCAAACTGTACTTTTACATCCGATTATTGATAAATTCTATGAACCATTCACAAATCACATCAGAAATGCTACTTTAGCTGAAAATTTAGGTTTAATGGGTGCTGTTCCGAAGGGTATTCAATTAGCACGCCATGTACCACCTTTAGGAAGAGAATTACGTGAGTGATTCATAAAAGTGTCCTTGTACTTTTCATTTCAAAAACCGATACATCAGCATAACATAAAATTATATATTCTACATCTTTTAGTATCATAGATATCTATTGATCAATGTGCATTTGGTATTGACTTTTAAAACAATAGTATTCCTTACCCTTAGAGAAAATTTTTACACAGTTATTTTTTAAACATACAAAAGTGCTATCCTAATTCAGTGACATGCTAATTTGACTTGTTCTCCATGTTTTCTAAGCAGAAATAAAATTCTTCGAAAAAATTTACAGTGGAATCTAGAGCCTAATTATTACCTTCTTGGATTCAATAGTAGTTATATAGTGCACTATCAATAAGTCAAAGATAATTTTCGATAACATCCTCTTGAAATTTTCTATTTGATGAAGCCAAACCTAACACATTATTCACATCACATCTTTCCACATGGGAAACATGGCACATCTTCGAGCAGACCATTCTGTCTATTTGAAAACCCTATGTCATGCTAATAAATTCCTTGAGTGTATTATCATACTTTATTGATGTAATTACATTGTTATAAACAAAATTTATATGATCAAAAACTAATTCTATAATTCCAGTACGCAATTATCCACTACTGTACCCTACGATGGAACTTCATTCCAACTCTTGATGCCATATATATAATACATCCAATCAATCTTATTGCTGCGGATAATGCCACTAACCATAATATAACGGCAAAATAAATACCTGCCCTAGGTGATAACAACCTTTGTGTTACGACACTTTCTATATTTTCAGTTTTAAAAGTCCCCATTTTTTTCATATTTGCATATTGTCCAATACCAGCTGTTTCTAATACAAATGCCACAATGATAAAGTTTGTAATCACCCATACAATAATAACTAAAGACCTGAATGTACCATAGAAACCTGCCTTTCTTTCTTCAAAATCAACTTCTTCAGCGTCATTTCCTTCTTTCTCCTCTTTAGCTTTTAAAATACCTAAAAATTTATCATAATCAGCCTGAATCTCAGAGCTACTGATCAAAATTTCCATATTAAATGTACCATCCTCTTCTGTAGAAATCTTACCCAATGGTTTAGCAACTGCACCTTTGGTACCCCATGATATATCGTGAACATTACAAAATGCATATATGTTCAAGACATTGATATATGATGGACTCAGTAACATATATTGAACAAAACATGTTATCATATGCCAAGGTTGCAAATAAATGATGGAACTAAGAATGTACAAAACATACGTAGACATCATCGAAATTGCAATATCTCGAAATGTTTTCGTAGTCATTAAACTTTTAAATGTTACAGGTCCTGAGTTAACAATTTCTTCAAATGACTTGACTGTCATGTATACGCTGCAAAATATCATATAAACCATCAAGGCAGCAAATATCACACATGTTAAAACATAAAATAATGCAGTATTTTTAGGTTTATTACCTAATGATAATACGAACGTGGAAAAAACACACACCCCATATAACCACAGAAATATCACAGATAAAACATTGAAAGCATCATTATAAGTTAAGGCAATAGAAAGTGTTAAGATTCTGAATACTAGGAAGAATGAACTCAATGAAAACCATGAAATGACTGTATTGAAAAACAAATACATAAACTCAATGTTTAACATGAATTTACGAATTATGCTATGCCCACTAGTCCATATACGATAAAAGTGTGTGAAAGAATACACACTTGCAAAAAATGAACCATTCAACCATCTTCTTCTTTGTAAAATAAACTCCGGAACTCTATCAGGTACATCAGTTGACGCGTATGAACTTCGACAATACTTTAAGACCCAATTACTATGCCTCTTAGTAACAATTTCAAAACAAAGAATTCTATCTTCAGCCAAATACATATTCGATGAGAAAAAATGTAATCCCTTTTCCTCATCCATATATTCACCGTAAAAATATTTTTCTAATGGTTCACCTTGAACAGCAATATATCTATATGCCGAAAAGGCACCTGGTAAAACGGTAATGAAACCAAAATTCGATTCTGTAGTCTTATCCAAAATGTTTGACATTTTATATTCAAAATTTTGTGATGCAACCAGTGGATTCCATAGGTTTTTGAAGCCTTTGCCCAAATCTGTTTTGATTTCACCACATGCACCACCAACCTGAGGATCTAAAAATTCCTTCCATAGATCGTAGATTGAAGACTTACCAGGCATAGTACCTGCATCCAATAGAGTGACGATATTTGGTTGTAATAATCGAGCAAAACCTTCAAATGCCCATCTATGTGAATTGATCTTTTTTTGATTTTTCTCTTTTAGACAAAATAGTAGTTGAATTGGGACCGTAGTTTGGTCACAACCTAATTCAATATCATCATCTGTTACCTTGATGATATTCATCATGGTTGTATGCTCATAAGCATGCATTTTCACTGGCTTACCATTAACTTCATCTTTTGCAAACCCAGCTTGGTAACAACCCAAAGCACTTAAAAGTGCCAAGGATTTTTCATTAATTTTTGAACGACCATCTGAAACAATGCAAACAGTAATTTTTTTCCAAGCATCTGCACCCCAGATAGTTGAGTGTTTCTTTTTTATCATATGTCTAATATTGTCCATGACACCTTTTAATGTACGGCCTAGAAGGATATGATCTTCATTATACATTGTGATTACAATCATTAACTCCGTTTCTCTAGGATTTTGGTATTGTAATTGACGAACTGTGAAGCTATTCTGTGCTAAAAATTGTGGTTCACAGGTAATAGCTTGGTATCTCATAAACTTAAATTCATTTGATAATATACCTTCTGCATCAACAGCCTTGGAATATTCTGCTAACAAGGACTTACTAATTGGTGAATCAAAAACAAAATTACCATTCCATAACCTAAACTTTTTTAGAACTGTGTTTTTTCTTTTTGGTTTATCAGAATTAAATCTGCCAGCATCTATCAACTGATCATTGGATTCTGCAGTTGATAAGGAAGTGACAGAAGAATGCGAGGAAATATCAGTAGCAACTTTCAACTGAGTGTTTGTAGTAAGTTCTTTATCATTTAAATGAGACATTGTTTCACCTAAATCGTACTGTGCATATTCCTTGGAAGTATTCTCACCAATAACTACATTCTCATCATATGATGATTGATATGTAATAGTTCCAGGTTGTGCTGGATCATCTATCATATTACTGTATGGATCTACCATGTTACCTTCTCTGTCCAGATATGTGCTCAATTGATAGTTGTCACCATTTTGATCTACGTAGAAAAATTCAGGATCTGTAGCTGAATAATTGTTATATCTTGTATTTGATTGATCATCATCATAGACATAATGTTGAAACGTTGGTTGTCTAGTGTCTGTAGTGTCCAGAATGGGTCGATTAGCATCTGGGTTTATGAAATTATCAACAGAGTTTTCACTTTCAATTTGAGAAGCAGTATCATTATTTCTATAATAAAGGTTATCATTGAAATCTTGTGCATTATAAGGATAATATTGATTTTGATTGTTATCTACAGGTGAGTTTATTAGTATTTCTGGTGCTGCTTGAACTATATTGAGCGGAGGTAAGTTAAATTTTTGTGGAGAGTTATTCCTCGAATGTTCCATTCTTGTAGGTGATTGTGAACCAGATAAATTAATCCTTGATGAAGCAGCAGTTGGTGGTGCTATCAAGTTATCGGTACTTCTCGTTGGTGAAGTGTAGTTATTACTGTGCGGAAAGTTTGTGGATATTGGTGTATTTTCATTCGTGTTATCTCTGATGGTATTATGTAAGAATGCATTATTATGTGAATTGTATGTTGCATATGCGTTTTCTGGTTCATGTTGGATGTTATGCGATGGTTGTAAAATATGTGCTTGACTTAGATTTTGAGCATTATGGTAATACTCGTCATCTGGGAAATACGTAGGACCCTGATAGCTTAAATTAATATCGTTATGTTGATTTGAAGTCTCTGGCATGCCATGGTACGGTGTCGAATTATATGCCATATTTTGATTTGAGTTATGTGTCAAGTTATGGTTTGAATCATTTGCCAAGTTATGGTTTGAAATATATTGTATATTTTGGTTTGAATTAGTTGTTATATTTTGGTTCAACTCATCTTCTGAATTATTTGCATTTTGAAATGTTTGATTCGAATATGGATTCATTATAGGCGGGGGTCTGACTCGACCTCTGGATGTAGTATTATTTGATGTGTGATGCGAGTTGGTATTTGAAGTACCCTGGTTTCTTCTCTGATTCGACGTGTTATGATTCGAAGTATTTTGATTCAAATTACTATTCAAAGTACCCTGTGTTGAATCACCCCAGTTATACCCAGAGTAATCTTGATTCCCACTGTTATAAAAATCAGACATCTTCCACAAACACTTATAATCCCAATGATGACCTCGTTATATCCCAAAGTCCCACGATGAGATCCAGATCTTGGCAACGAAAAAAAAAATCTAAAATTTCCAATTGTGGCGCGTTGCTGCTAAAAAAAGAACCAGCACCAAATTATTTTCACCAAACTGTTCCTCAAAACAGCCACTCGACGTCCAGCACAATTGCAAAAATCCACAATCCTCCAACTACACGTCTGGCATATCTCTCCATTTCTTTCTCTTCCGGATCCTGGCACCATATTAGTATTAATACTGCTTCACAGTGACAGAGCTCATTAATTTTTGCTACGCCTTTCTGGAGCATTATATTTCCCGATCCGGGAACAGGTGCCAGCCGGAACATTTAAATGAGATTTTGCCCGATCCGGAATGTTTTGCGCGTGGAGAATGCGCTAGCGCCGCACGCTCACATAGTGGCAGCCTGGTTTTGCAGTAATACGAGTTTTGCCTGGGCCTCGAGGCATATATAGTTGCGTTTGAGCTTGTCGAGGACGTATTCCTGGAGGCCACAGGAGGACTGGGCCGTTCTGACGGCGTTTGTGAGCAGTGTTGCTGCGTTCTTGTTTAGTATTTGCACCGTCTTCTGTAGTGCGAGTGTGTCGTCGTTGTTGGTTTGAACTTGTAGGAGCTGATTCTGTTTCAGTTGCATTCTCTTGAGTTCGTTGTCAGACGCGGCCATGTAGACTTCACACAGTTGGAAGACGATGGTGCTGAGTTGGTCTGCGAATTGTGGGGTTTTGTTCTGTTCGATGTCCGATTTGGCGGCTAGAAGCTGTGCTTTGGCGACGTTCAGCGTCTTGTTCAGCGTTGTGTACAGTTCCCACATGGTGCTGGGGGATTCCACGTTGGTGGCGGTCGAGATGGCAAAATTGATGGTATCTATTTTGTTCAGGAGTATCTGGATGTGTGTGGATCTGGGGACTTGATCCGTTGTGAGTTCAGATTCTGCCCATTTTTGGAATGCTGCCAGATCCCCAGACAAGATATTGTTTAAACCGTTGAACCCTTCTTTGACGACATCGATTTCGAGTTGAGAGTTCTGGATTAAATTCCATGTGGTTCTTACGATATCGTCTAATTGTAGTTTGAATTTAGTAACAAGATCCTCTAGGAAATTTGCTTGAATCAAATTAATTTCATCGTCATTAGTTTCATTCCCTGTTTCCATTTGCGATACTCTTGCATCTATTACAATCTCAATAATACATTGTATAAATTTATAACCATAACAGATGGTATCCACTAAACTTTGTTCCGTAACTTGCTCGGATACACTTGTTTCTTCCCCAGAATCATCGTTACCTTGATCATTAGATCTGGTCCTTATACCTGAACCGTCCAAATTACTAGTTACGTTGTTATCTGTGGAATATAAAGTATCCTTTTCCATATCTGCAATCTCATTTCTTTCAGATTCCAAGTTATTGGCAATGTTTTGCCATTCCTGCAATTCTTCAATTTGAAATTGTATCGATTTATTTGTCAATTCAATATATTTGTTTGTAATACCTATAATTTGATCACCAGAAGGTAAATTATCATCACTAGTCTCCAAATATTCCAAATAACAAACAAGTAAATTAAATTCCAAATCCCATGTACGTTCATCAGAGTACTGTTCGTATACACTTTCAAATTTATGGATTATTTCAGGTAAACTGGAAATGATGGGAGATATATCTGGCATGTCATCCATTTTGATATATTTCAAAACATTTATCTCTCCATTGACAGATATGGAATTTGTGAATACTAAGAGTAAAAGACGAGTCTCATTGTACAATATGTTATATGTACATTTCCTGGTAGATTCAGGTGCATTCAATGCCTTTTCATACAACATATATGCGTTCAAATAATTTCTCAACGTTTTCTTGACATCAGAAAGGAGCCACCTTTCAGCTTGCTCCTCATATTCGGTAGCCTCAACATAGCATTCTTCTTGGGTTACAGGTTCACGTTTACTGGCTTTCTCCTTTACTTTTTTCCTTCTAGGTATTGAAAACTTTTTCATCTGGTACACTGTCAATTCCACTTATCCTTTCTTTTTAACTTCCAAACCTTTCTTTAACCTACCGTCGTGAAAACCTATTGCTCTCACTTTACCACTTGTCAAATATAAAATTGATCCACAAACAATCCAACTTCTGCACTTTATTCATTTCATCAAATTTCATCCGTTCAAATCGATGGGCTTCAATAAAGCGTTTAAAGATGATTTGATACTACAAAAAATAACAGAACAGAACAACATTATACTTCAAATTGACGTCCATGTAGACCAAGTTAATATGATCAGGATCTAAAGGAACACTTAATTTCTTTACCAGGGCTTATTTGTTTCTTTTATATTTTTTAATTGGTTGAAATATCTTGAAGATAATGATTTCAGTGCATGAATTGTACTCTGAAGGTTTCTCATTGGATAGTTATTTGAATGTTGATAATTATCACCGTGTTCCAGTGAAAGCGACTTGTTTTTTGACGTCTGTATGTTTGGATTGTGATGGGTATACCATTAATGTCAAGTTATTTGAGACCCAAGAGATCCAGGACTTCTCGAAACTTCCTGACTTAGTGCTGAAAATTCCCATTTCTGATGAGAATTCCAAGTTGCTAGGCTTGCTGCTAATGAAGTTGTTGTGCAGATTGGTTGGAATAACTTTACCTCTTACATCTGAGTTTAGTCCTTTCACTGTACAAGATATCAATAAAGAGAATTTATGTTTGTTATATTGTGAAAGTGTAGCTGTTAAAGGCAAAGATGAAACTAATTTTACATTTTTTGCCACAGATTTTAAACCAATAACGATAAAGGATATAAAAGTTGTGACTTCTATTGAAAATTTCAGATATGACTATAATTATCGAGACCTAATAACAATGCTAGTATGTTTGGGTAAATATGAATTTAATGGTAGTGTAGATCTATCCATTGGAAATATTACCGCTGCCACTGAAGAGGAAATATCAGAATTGGACAAAATAATACAAACTGAAGCTAAAATCTTCAACCGTTTACGAGCGGAAGATGGAATTTATAAAAAGCTATTAGAAAGCCAGTCTCCAAATATTTATCCTAATGATCCACATTTGATAAAGACTGATACAACGGCAAATGCATCTACGACTCAATATCAAACTAGGACGTCGACAAAAGTCAAACACATTGAATCTGAGCCACCTGTAAATACCAATCCTATATTCCAATATCAACAGCTAGCCAAGGCAACAAAAAACACAGATAACTCCTCATCCCAAATATCTAGTCTGGATAATGACGTCAATAATACAGAGCTACAAATCACAGGAGCTGAGAATAAGAAAGTCAAAAGAGAACATATATCTGATGACGAATTTGACAGTGAATGTAGTTCAGATCTCGATCAAAAGATTAGTTCACTTCCTCTTTTGACGGACTTTTCTGTACCTACAAGCAAAAAGACCAGAATCAGTACTGGACATGATTCAGATGAACCTAAACTCCCAACTCCGTCAAGGGCTGACACCCCAAATTTGATGGATTCTAATAATCAAATTGACTCCAGTGGAACGATGTATAAAAATAGATTATGCATAAGCGGCTCTTTTGTTACATTCAAACCAGAGGCATTTGATTCAAAAAATGATTTGGAAAAAACAGGTCTTAAACTCTTTCTTGCACACGATAAAACTATGGATTATCCTGGATTCAACATTGTTCAAATAGAAAAAAAAGATTGCATTGAGATCAACTTGACTGATGTAAAGGATATTCTAAAAACATTCGGAGTATATATCAATTCAGAAATATTATTGAACTCGTTACGTGGTAAATATTTAGAGGTGGTCCTTTTACGAGAAGAGAGCGCACAAGAGTCAGAATCTTTTGTATGGCATGTAGATTCATTGGAACCAAAAAAAGCACCAGCAGGCAGCTTCGAGAAGGATGCTCAGAATAATCATAATGCTGCAAAAAAAAGGGCCCACATACTTGTACCGAAAAAGCCAAAACAGATTCCAATCACTAATATCTCAGACCATTTTGTGAGGGCTAATTCGAATATAGCAAACCATGCAAAGACTATAGATGTTAATACAGCCAGTATTCCCATATTTTCAACTTCAACCTTTTCACAAGATTTAGACCTATCTTCGCAAATGGTCTCATTTCAAAAGGATATTAACTTTCAAGAAATTTCTCCCATCGATCAATTATCTGGTAATGCGGTTGCTGCTACTGAAAACAATGGAACAAATGCAAACAGCAGAGATAATGATGCAAATACTGGTAGACAACATTCTGCTGATAATAAATACAAATCCATCGGAGGACTTGACCCAGTTTATACATTTCAAGATTTGTCTCTCAACCAGTCAGATTTGAAATTCGTAAGACTTTTAGGTCTTTTGGTTTATTGCGATCGTAATTTAATGAAAGATTATTACACTTTAGTATTCACAGATTTCACTAAAAATGAGCAGTACGCTCAGAAAATAAACAACAATGCAGCTTTTATCATCGATCGAAGTAACAAGTTGACAGGACCCCATTTTTACAAGATACAGGTTTTCAAAAATTGGTTTCAGAAATTCGAATACATGATCAGAGAACATTATGGATCAAGAGCCGTTGATATTCTTAGTATGATGGAAAATGGGACGTACAATCTATCGCATTTTGGGATTATATGCACAGTTAACGCCAAAGTGAAAAAACATATGGGAGATTTAAGTATATTAGGCCGTCAGATTGATGTTATTACAACGAAAAATCTTCCCAAATTTCTAATACGAGACCCTTCATTGAAAAGATCTATTGTACCATTTTACTTTCTTTCATGGAGCAACATAAAAAAATATCGTTTTTCACCAGAGATATATTCAATCAGCTACCCATTAATACGAAGGGATAACCGATTACAACTTGACAGGGATATACTACGTATATGAGAGGTACGAATAAAAATATATAATATATATATTGATTGAGCTTAGAGTGAAGAAGTATATATTGGATTGAAATTAAGTGTGGTTGTCTCGTAAACTCAGCACCTAGCCCCAAGACCAAAACTCTCAAGAATGAGAGAGACGTACAGGCAATTTTCTACACGACTACATAATGAACAAGCTATGTCTAAAGCTCTAGGAAAGGGCTTCTAATATTCATTAACAGACCAGAATACACTTCTTATTTATATAGTGGCTGCCCGTTCGAAGCCCCATCGACGCGTTTCGGCACTTTTAGCCGCCGAGGCAGATGGGATTTACACAGTGTGACGGGGTTTAAGGGAGGCCCGTTTCCCAGACATATAAATACCAGGATCTTTCCTCGTCATCTTTCTTTCTTTACAAACCACTTTCAATTCAACTTAAAATCATTTGTTAGCCCATAACTAAAGGGTGATCTAATATAAGTATAATTAATCTAATATAAGTATAATTGATCTGATATAAGTATAATTGATCTAATATTAGTATAATTTCCAAGATTAGTTAGGTGATCCAAGATTAGTTAGGTGATCCAAGATTAGTGAGAAGAGTGATTATTAGCATAATGCCAGTTCCAACTTCAACCAGTATAAAGAGTACGAAGAAACGGGAAAAGATTGGGCCATCAAACGTCAAAGAAACTCCAAGCCATGATCCCATGCAATCCAAATGTCGGACCAGACGCAAAAGTAAGCCTAAAAATGCTGTCTTAGAGACGTTGCCATTGAATGGGATAGCTCAGACCGTAACATCCTCCCAATTAAACGAGATTTCATCTCGTTCCAATCCTACCACATCCTTTTGCTTTAAGAAACCAGCTACTCGTGGCTCTAGGGATAATATCACTCCCTCACAGACCAGTACAACAAATAACACTGCCCTGACCCAATCAATGGGAATTGCAGTTGATGCATCAACTCAAACTTGCGCATCGCTAAAACTACACATTGATGCTATATACGGCAAAACCCCCCAAACTGATCTCATGAACACAGACACTGCACCGTTCACCCATCATGATGGTGAGACAGATCAATCAGACACAGAGATCATGGCTTTGTTCAAAAACGTCACCACTATTCTGGAAAATCTTTAAAAGAGATTCTGGCACCACTCTATACATAGGGCCGCACGTGATGGGCCATTTTAATCATAACCAAGAGAGATAAGAAACGCCTACCACAGGCAAGACATAATCGCCATCCCGTTTGTACAGTTTGCTTGCTCGACTACCTGTCATTACCATGGTATAACAATATACAAGTCAAAAACATTGTTAAAATTGTCTCACGCACGTGACGTCCATTGCGGGTAACCGTATCTCTACAATATTATGGAAGGAAAAGGGCCATACTGACACAAGAATAAGACGCTATTTTAGTGGTTTTACACATATATTAGACTAATTGGTCCTTTGAATATTAAAATTCGCTAAAATTCAAGCAATTTTGAAGACATTAGTGGTTTTTTACTCTTACTGACCTCTCCTTTTGCATGGAAGAGTAAAAATGTTTGTTTTTTTGTTTTCAGTCGTTATCGTCGCCCGACACCCGGCCAAAGTCAGTGAGTAAACAACAACGACCTTACAACAAACACACAAGCATACTCATATGAAATGACACACATATAGCGTTTAAGCTTTGTAGAGGAGGGTACTAAAGGACAAAAATATTTAATCACTATTAGATTCCAATCATCACACAGCACATACAGACGGAAAAACGTTCCATTTTGTTACTAGGAAACAGTTCCAGAAGCTTTACACAATAGAATCGTTGCGACAAAAAAGAACGTCATTTCTTTACCTTCATTCTGCAACTGGCTGCCGTATTTCTTCCTAGTATACTGTTGTATTTTCACCCAAGGAACTCTGAACCGTCAGGTTGACCAGATACTAGTAGCACTGACAAGACAGGATTAGCACCTACATTAAGGAGCAATTGAATTTTTTTGGTTTTACTTAGACAAAGTTCTCACCAATTCCTGCGAGTAATCCGTGTTGGCTCATTCGAAGATTCATTTCAATCATCATCATAATAAGCATAATAATAACATCGTCATTGTAACTCTAGTTGATAGAATAATTTTAGCATCTTTTCGATACAACACCATTTGAGTCAAACTTATATTCCCAAGCTAACGAAGTACAAGTCACACTTATATTCTAATAAAAAACAAGTTAACGAACAACAAAAAGAATCCATAGCCATACAACCTTTGTCTTTTATAAGAGAGTTCATTTGAAAATAATACGAAACAAAACACATACACCTCGAACTTCATACACAATTAAATATGGGAAGTTCAAGTATCTTTATGCAAAACAGTTTCGGTTCGAGCACTGATAACTTATCCTTGGCTAATCAGCTCAATATTTCACCTAGTCATAGGCCCTCGAAATTGGCTACTCTGAATAAATTTCATAGTAGTAGTGAAACTAATGTTAAATTAGGATCTCAATCTGATGAGAGAACCTCTCCAACCTATTTATCGGCAGTTTTACAAAATCTCTCATTGAATAATGCAAATGGTATCAAGTTAGAAGAAACTCAAGCTCTCCACAAGGGCCCTTATCTTATAAAACTGAAAAATTTACCAAAAGATATTACCTTGAGAGAAGCTCACGCAATCTTTGCATTAAGCAATGAATTCACTAGCATTGAATTGATTCAAGAAGAACATGGTGGCGGGAATCAGTATCACAACCACAATTCAACTACATCACCATCGACTTCCAAATCTGCTTCAAACAATTCTAACATCGACAGCCATATCGAAGAAAATACATCTTCCAACAACAATACATCTGATTTGGATAAAACTACTTCAAATTCTTCTGGCGATCATCCAGAAATGGAATTTGTGGTTATAGCGAAATTTACTGATCTACAAGTTGCTTTACAATATTCAAGCATATTAAATTCGAAGAACGAATTATTTGGCTCCGAGTTCCCTTTCAAGTCTTATATTGAATTGATTGATGAAAATACTCAGCAGCAAATGGTTATACCTCAGATTTTACCTCGATTTTCTGATTATCAATTTGGCAATACCATAGAGGCTAGGTCATCTTCAATTCCACCAGCTCAAATCAACCAGTCATCAAAAAGATCAAGCATTTTACCTCAGAAATCAAGATTCTCTTTTAGTGACCCATTTACGAATGAAGGTTCACCACAACAGAATATGAGCTCAATGCTTACAAGTAGTGTACCACCACAAACTTTGAATCACTCAACAAATCAGTCTACTCAAGATTTATCATTAGGTACTAATATTCAACCAAGTGATGCAGGTAAATCTTTTCTTTTGATGGAGAATGATGAGATTAATGACAGTATTTGGGGCGGTAAAGGTATGCCTTCTATAATGACAGGCTTCTCTGGCACTCCACAACCAGTTACCCCAGGTTTAGAATGGGGTACTAATGAAAGACAAAGTTCTGCCTTCTTTTTGCCAACATCTTCTGTTAATACAAATATGTCTTCTCACACCATGGAACTACCTTCAAATATGAATTCTTCAAACATAATGCAGGTTGGCACTCCTCATGGCGTTGTACTAAATACAACTCCAATTTCCTCTTTCAACCCACTCCAACAAATATCACCTTCTGCTCCATCCATACCGAGAACTAGCTCAGAAATGGGATTACCTAGTCAGAAAAGGTCAACTTACACTACACAGTCTGGTACAGTACAGGAACAACAGCCACAACAATCGCAACAATCTCAATCGCACATCTCTCAATTACCTAAGGAAAGGCAAGGTACATTGTCTCAAAGCACTACTCCTCAAAAAGCACATCCAGCAAATAGGTCATCAATTCCAAATAAAACCATGCATCAAAATCCTACCAGCATCAAAAGCAATACTCCATCCATATCTTCAAGTGTAGCGGGTCCCACATCAATCTCGCAAGCTGATTTATCCTTACTTGCCAAAGTGCCTCCACCTGCCAACCCTGCCGACCAAAATCCACCATGTAACACTTTATATGTCGGAAACCTACCACCAGATGCTACTGAACAAGAATTAAGACAATTATTTTCAACTCAAGAAGGTTTCAGAAGACTCTCTTTCAGAAATAAGAATAACAATGGAAACGGTCATGGTCCAATGTGTTTTGTTGAGTTCGAAGATATCAGCTTTGCCACCAGAGCTTTAGCAGAACTTTATGGTAGCCAATTACAACGTACGACAGCTACTAACAAAGGCGGTATCAGATTAAGTTTCTCCAAAAACCCATTGGGTGTGAGGGGCCCAAATAGCAGGCGGTCTGGTCCAAGTAATCCAATTATCAATAACAGTCCAAACATTGCCGCAACAAATTATTTTTCCACTAACTATAACAAGGCCTAATTGTAATTTTTTCGAAAACTTTCCCTGTACATGATTATTTTTTTTGCTGCATTAATATTATTATTTTTTTATTTATTATTCTCCTATCTTAATTTAAATGGACCAATCTTTATCTTCCTATTAAACATTCGTGGCATCAACGCTAATCTCGCATATTTTTACTCAATTCTTCATGGCTTTTGTTCCAATAGAATTTTTTTTTATCAATTTTACTTCCCATGCTATTTGATTGGAGGAAAATTTTTGCACGCCAATTTCATCAACCATTTCGTCATGCAAGTACGATATATTTTTCTATTGTCCTATATGTTTTTCTCTATGTATTTAATATTTCAATCTTTGTAACTCTATATATCCTCAAAAAATCTTAGTTCGAATGAATTATTCGCTAGTTTTTATTTTGAAATGTATAATTTTTATTGATTGTGTGGGAAGAGACTTATTTAAATTTTTATGATTAAATTTGTGTGATTTCAGGTTACCGCCAATGCCTAGATATTTTTTTTTCTTATATTTATGGATTATATAAAAAAAATAACATGAATTATATAGCTCATAAGTTTAAAGGAGCTAGCGGGTGTCCTTATATGTTATTAAGATATCTCAGGCGTTGTCCAGTGGTGCAAACGTATTTTCTGACGTTTAAAAAAATACCTCTATATGGCTTTGCAGGATTTATTCAACCCAGGATAGTTGTCATGTAACCAAGCAGACATTGAATAGAAATTTCATGCTTTATTATGCAATTTTAATTAATTTGAAAGAATCACTCATGAAAACTATTATGTATTTGACCAAGTCTTTGAACTACTGCTGGCCGCAACAAATATTAGCAAGTACATAGATGAAATATGCACCATAACTAGTCACAAATGTCTGGCAATGTTTTATGCGTTTAATCGCAGCTAAGTTTGAACTGATGAAGGTGCTAAACTGTGAAGAAAATATTCTAAGATTGCTCGTTGACCCGGTACAAATTCGAGAGAAGTGGATTCGATATCAAAAATCTGTTTGTACAGTCTGAAGCAATAGCAAAGTAAAAGGCTGATTAATTCACTTTGTATCTTTGGTCTTGTGTTTCTTTTTTCCTGATGGATCTTGATGCCTTTCTATGGAGTCATGTACTTCTGCTTCTGGTTCATCCTCCTCTTCCTCTTCCTCTTCAGGTTGATCGTATTCTTGTTCTCTAAACTTTTTCAAAGATTGTTGATCGTTTTCATTGAATTGTTTCTTGGCCTCAATAATCAACTTATTAGTAGTGATAAGTTCTTCAGCTCTACCCAGTTTTATAGGATCATTCCTCAGAGCAAATTTGAAATCTTCCAGTTTAATTTTGGTCCTTGATGAATGTTTCGAGACATCCTGTGCAACTGTGCATACATCCACCAAATATGCAGAAACAAGCTCATCTAAGCATTGGATAGTTTCGGATAAAGGTTGTGGTACATCACCATAAGAATACAGCAGCGAACTGACATCCTTGGCAAACAAATTCGTCTTCTTTAACCTTTTCGACATCCTCAATCCACTACAAATACTCGATGACTTTAAACCAGTATATCTATCAATTTTGCCATTCAAACCTGTTTAAGCTGAAATTCGATGTTTTGATAAAATTCGTCTTTTCCAGTAATGCTCGCGCCATAAAATAAGTCAAAGTTATAGTACAACCAAATATTAGAGACACTACATGAACAATAAGCCATTTTTTGATAAAATATTGTAAGCAAAACTAAGAAAGTGCCAAGGCAACTACGAATTTCAGGTAGCCTCTTTTATTAGTAAACAGACAAAATTTTGTATTTTAATGTATTGTGTAGTCTATTTGGAAAATTGGACAAGTGCGGGAAGGTTGAGATTGTTGTTCCTGATGGCATCTGAAGCAGCATTATGCTTTGCTATTTTCTTGTTTCTTCCGTAACCTTCACCTAAGTATGTGCCAACTCCCATCAGTGAGCAAACAGAGTGAAATCCGTTTGGTACTTCATCCATGGTGTACTCCGGGAAAAGTTGCTCCTTTGTCATTATTTTATAGAGAAGCTCTACATTGTTAGTTGCCGTGGAGGAGAAATTAGGTTCAGTATAATCGGTTGTTGAGTGCTTCAATTTTTGGTTACTCGAGTTTTTAGAAACAGACTTCGTTTCCTTTTTTACTGGGGCTCCAAATGCTTCCCTATTTAGCTTCTCAGAATTAGTTTCTTCTTCCTTACTAAGTGAAGAATCATTTTTAGTAAAAATTTTATCACATTCTGCCACAGAAGTCTTAGACTGGTCCTTAACAGCGGCTCCATATACTTCTGTAACCATTTTGTCCATCATTGTACTCATTCGATTTAAAACCTGTCCAATCAACTCATCTGCTAGTCTATTTTTCACATTTTCGTCTATTCCTAAACCAGAAAGGCCATTTACTGTTTCATATTTCATTTTTTGATGGGCACTGTTTACCGCTGAGCGTTTCATTGGGTTAGGTACACTTTCAGTTTCCGCCATATCATCAGATTCGCTATCTATATCAATAATAGGTTCACTGGACTCATCCTGACCTTGCAGATGATATGATGATGGTGCTCCACTAGAAGATTCGTTGAATTTATTTGAATCTAATAAATTTGGCGATGATTCTCTAATACTTGACGAGTCAATGAAGTCCGTATAATTTCGTTTATTTAGTGATAATGAAGATCCACTATGACCCTCTGATATAGCTTTTGGTGTTAAAGCGGAAGAGTAATTGTCCAGATTTAGTTCAGAAGTTTTTAAATCTTCTAAATCAAATATAGAGTATTCTTGAATTAAAGCTCTATTCTCAAGAGCAGCAGTTGCCGCTCTGTGCTCTGCTTCCTTCGCATTATGACCCAAACCTTCACCCAAAAGAACTTGCCCCAATAAAACCTGCACTTTAAATGGCGAACTTTGTGTTAATCTACGGTAATTGATCTTCTCACCCAATTTATTACCACGTAAACATATAGCTAACTCATTTTTTGCATTCTTATTGAAATCAGTTCTCAAAAGGCTTGGACTTAAGTCCTTTAAAATATCTGATGACATAGATTCTATCCAGTCAGATATATCCTTATACTCATTACCAAATCTGTCTAACACTAATGCACCGATATAAGCCTCAACACAATCTGCATAACGTTTTGATAGTTTATCTTTAATTTTCATGGTTGATGGAGGTATGTTATTTTGTAACCTATTTATGAATCCACATTTAACACTCCATTTATACAAGTTACCATTATTGACAATTGCTTCCTTCATCTGAGAGAGAACACCTTCATTTGCAGTAGGAAATTTAAGGTATAGCATATGTGCAACAATTGCATCTAACCAACTATCACCTAAGAACTCTAATCTTTCATTGGAGAAAATTGTTCTCTGAGTTTCAGTCAAATTGACATTCATACTAGCATAACTTCGATGAACAAAAGCCAACTGTTCCAATGAAGGATTACTCACAACAGGGTATTTTATGTAATTATCCAACTCATTTTTATTTGGGTCAAATTGTGCTCTTTCGAATATATCTTGGATTGAAGGTATCATATTTTTGATCGAAGTTGCCGCTTGCATTGTAGATGAGGTACCAATCATTTGTCCTAAGTTATTACCATTTGTACGCATCTCATCCAATAAACCAGTATCCAATGCCAAATCATCAATTATCTGTAATGATTTAGTAAGACCACAAAGTGCTCTTCTGAGCTTGTAAAACCTACGAAGCATAAGATCATCATTCTGGGAGTATCTTAGAGCTGAAAGGTCGTGCATTCTCCACTTGTCGAACAATCTTACTAGAGGTACAGTAGACTTGAAAGCTGCATTAGTGTTTGTTAAGTAAGCACTTTTTATAGTACTATGATATTGCGGGAAGATTACTATCTTCGGAAAGAATTGAGCATCTTGGGATGGGATAGTAAAGAGTAGCATATTAATTAGAGACTCAATAGTTGTCGTTATTTGATTCGATAGTTTAGGTTATTCAATTCAATACGTTATTTGTTTCAATAGCCCCCAAATTTATATTGATTTTGATAGTATCATAAAAAGTTGAAATTAAAATTATCAAATAATTGTTCTCTGTCACAATACAAATTTATTCAACAAAAATGTGATACAATCGTGGAAAGATATCTGTGTTGCAATAATAGTGACCTGTCAATTTTTCTTTTAGTTTTATAATGACTTCTACTGATTTATTTGAAACAATGAGGTATATTTGAAGTTCTGTACCTAGATATTGCATTTGAGCTGTCACATATTAGTTAGTATTGGCCTTTGAACAATAAAGAGACTAAGATTCTAGGATTTAAAAAAATTTACGATGATGTGTATCATTTCTGATAGCTATTACAATAAATTAATAAAAAAATTGTCAAAATGATATATGCCCTACACTTTCAGTTGATACCATGTGTAGATTAAAAAAAATTAATTTTTAGACTATGAAAGATTTGGTGTTCATGAAGCTGAAGCTAGGATAAATAAAATCATTTTCTGTGGATTCTGATGCCACACTCTTCCAAAGGTCTTCAGTATGATAATAAATTGTAGTGACTGTAGTGTTTTCTAAAATTTATGTCTTGAAGTATAATATGAGTGGGAATAACTTAGAAATTTGATATAACGGTTATTTCGAAAAGTCTTGCTTGAAATGTAAAAGTGGTAATCATGTTCCATCTGAAAAACATTTGTGGTATATCTGTAAATTTTTATAAATAAATTGAACTGCGTTAAAACATAATAATATTGAAATTTTAAGCCTGGACTATACTTGTTACGGTGATTAATTTTATTCCTAATCCATTCAATAAACATAGTAGAATGAGAAATCTGAATCTGCATGTATCTGTCAAGAAATGCATTTCCTAATAATTTTATTAAAATTCTGTAGGTATATTCTCGCTTAAACTACAATTAATTTCTTCCAAAAATAATAATATTGGTTGATTTGAATCAGATCCAACTGCTAGGCAAACAATAGTACAAAATTGACAAAGAACTTTGCCTGGATTCGACAACTTTAAACCAGAACCTCTTCACATCTTCTGATATAAAATTTACATTAACCTCAGACGTATAAAAAAAAGTTGTCTACTGAGACATTTAAGTGGTTCTTAGCCCAATTATATGTCAAACGTATCCATATAAGTCTTTAATAGAACAATGGACCCTGAGATCTGTGCCTTTCCTACGGAGTTTCTCTGGAGTTTTTCCGAGATCTGGCAGGGCCTTACCCAATAAAGAAAATCTACAAGTACTTAATTATCATGTCAAAGCTTAAGAAATAACAGGAAGTATTTGTTAAGCTTGGACCCAGGTCTTTATGATGATAGGTAAAACAGCCAGTATTTTTTATTACTTGAAGTGAAGGAAATTTTGTAATGTAATTTTGAAAATAAAATGAATATTTTGAGGCATAAAGTCTGCTAAAAGTAATTTTTTTTTTGCTTGAATAGTTGGAATTTTAGGCAATATAGAATAGAATTTGTGTAATTTTTTGGTGTTCACACCAAAAAAATGTTTAAACATATTTAAATTATTTATATTAACAGATAGATTTATATTGTTCAGATAACTTTATAGTTGCAATTATTTTTTCAGTTCATATTACAAAGTCTTCTCTAGTTGTGGACAAAGAAATTTCCAGCAGTTAAGAAATTTTTTTTATTTCTTCATAGTAATGTAAATTTAAATCACAATCTCCCTTTTAATTCGTTTTTTTAAATCCAATGGTTTGGGGGTACAAATGGTCTAGCAATCTAGTCTGCCGAAAGTGTAACGTACTTATGTCATTTCTTTCAGAAATATTTACTGTGCAATGATTAGTTGTATCTAAGGAGTGACATGCCTATTTTGCAATTTAATACCAAGCTAACAGAAGAAGTCGGATTAGAGTGCCTTTGTTTCTGGAGTTAAGATGTAGAATATATATTTTATATTAAACGACTAAACAGTTGAAATACCATAAAAATGTTTCTTTTTCTCATATTATCGCCCCTTGAAATCAAAATATAATCAATAAAGACATACTATTATTTTGTAGCGGTAAAGACTTCCAGATACAAAATTCTATAACTTCATTCCCAAAACGAAAAAAAACAGTATGTGGTTTCCAAAGAAAATTATTCAAATATACTCATATCTTCTACAATTCACAATGTTAGTTTTTTATGTAGCATGAGTAAAAAGAAACTATAAAAGGCCTAATTTGACTTTTTCTACGCATTTGGTTGTGGTATGACTTTCATTGGCACATTACCCTAGATTCGAAGTTTTAAGAGTATCTACATACTTGATTCACGATAATAGACTTGAAAACATTTCAAAGTTCGATTTTTGTCCAAGAACTGTGAATATTTTGTAAGATTGAAAGAAATCCTTACTACATCAAAAATTACATTTTGTTTTGCTGCTTACTTGTTGACTCTACTAAACGAAAATTTAAAGAGAAAAAGCTCCAAACCGGAGAGGTTCTATTCTGAAATTAGCTCACCGTTATCAATTAGTTAAATATAAAAGTTGTCATCAATTTTTTCAAAATATTTGGCTGCAGTAATATTTTTTTATTTTTCAATAAATTAAAATATTATCTTAAATTTATTTTCATAAAATTTAATAACTATTATATAAAATTATTATTATTATTATTATTATAACAAAAAAAATTAAAAATATATTTATTATTATTAATTTGAATAAATTTATAGGTATAATCTGTATATACAGACATTAAATAATTTTCTCTGCCATGTTATAAATTATAAAAATTCTACATATATTCTATAAGAAACGATCAAGTTATACAAAGCCCATGGCATGCTTGGATTTATCCTCCTCAAATAATAATATTTTATATATTAGATAAATAATTTGATATTTTATAATTGATTGGCATGGAATATTTGTAACTTTTAGAATGATGCTCCCAAATGGTCGTTGCTGATTAATTATATACCACATAGCTAACAAATCCCTTACATTCGAAATAACAACTATAAGAATTACTAAACGCCATTGAGACTGTTTTATTACCTCTCTACTGTAGCCTCAGTGACAAAATTATATACAGCGGACCACTCAAGAATAGATTATGCGACATAAGTGAATGCAAATATTCAAAAGTAAAATCTTTCACTTATGTAAGAGATCCCTTTTGTGATTTTAGTATATATCGAATGCCATTAAGGTAGATATTAGCATGGGAATGAGGCTTTCATAAATGACTACGTATCAGCATGTATATACTTCTGATTTATATATCGTCATGTCTGCGAATGCATCACATAAAGATTTTCGAAAGACAACTAAAATGAAACGCATCTAATTATATATGATGGGAGAAGGTGTAATGGATACCACAATTTAAATGCCACAATAGTTTCCGACTATCTTTAACTATATGCTAACGATGTCATTTATTAAAATTTATTTTATTTATGTAAGGGCAATAGTAACTCCACGACAAAGTCTTCAGACAATATCCAACAGATAACTCATTTTTAGTATGACTACTCTGGTGAAGTATACTATGATTTTTAACAAGTCTTATACTACGAAGAAATGTAATTCTGGGGCAGAAGACAGACAAACTCATTTTGAAAGAAGATCATAAGAGTAAAAGCCACAAGCGAACCACATTTTACGAAGACGACTCAGATGAAATTGCTTTTATAATGGTTGAATATTTTTATTGATAGGTTTGGAGAAATAGCCATATGTTTTTACAAGTAAATGTAACAAGAATATTGGAAATAATTAGTTCACCAGAATGAATAATATGCTAGACTTAAAGCTTTCATTTTCATTAATTAAATTTGATATCTTCTGTTCATTTGTATTATTCGTTGAGAAGTTATCTGAAATTTGAATTTGCATACATCATTGGAGAGTCAAAATACACATCGGTATCCGTTAAAGCCTTGAAACTCACCATATACTTACTGGTAGTACGCTCTTTTGGATTCATTGCTATTCTATTCTAAGAGATAGATTAGAAGTCATCGCTAGATTTTGTAATACGAGCAACCGCTGTTTTTCTAAATGGAATTAAATCAATTGCTACCAATCAGCAAGTTTGAGATTTATCTTGAATATTCGACCACCTCTGACTTTAATTGAGGGATATCATTGGTAAAATAATGTTGGAGTTTAGAGGTATAGACAAGTAACATACACTCAAGAGTTGACACAGTGTCGAAATTCATCTTGATAGTAGTACTATTTGGCCCACAGTCATCAAGATGGGATTAGATTCTGGCCAGAAATAGCTCCCTTAGATATACCCACTTTAGTACCTGCTTACAGGGATCGAAAATTATACTTGAAGTTCAACGAAATTGCTGACGCTGTTTCGAAATTTGTGACCTAACACCTTAATTTCTGGGGAACATTCAAAGCGGCTAGTATCATCATGTATTAGCAGTGACAATAAACGCGACAGACACCTGAAATGGACCATCTGCAAAATCTAAAACTAGAGGTCGTTTACTGATATGGTCCCTGAAAAGATATGGACGTTTGTAGACACCCAAGAGAATAATAGTTGTATTGCTGTCAATTAGCTACTCCTGTAATACCGTCCATTATTAGCACATCTTGCATTGCTGTCCATAAGATAGGATTTGAATTGCTGTCCATCAGTTGGAATCTGTATTGCTGTTCATTAGATAATTTGATAACACCATTTCACTGTCTTAGATAACTGCATTCTATGTCTTGGAAACGAAATGTGACGACTTGGCGGAATTTTATCGATTGAATGTATGCTTAGCTTACTCCGATGTATTGCACCTTGTTCTTTAAACGAGGTCATCTTGAGTATTTTGCAAGAACCACTGTTTCAGATTTACTTATAAGAAGAATTTTTTACAAGAAGTTGTTCATGCTCCCCTCATTGATAGAAGACAACTATGGACATCTCTACTGATTCTACTCATATCAAACCTCCTTTACTAATTTTGTGCAAATTTGGATTGTCTTGCACTGATTTTATGTGAGCTTTCTGCACTGCTGTTATCAATGTTTTAAGTCGCTCTGTGCTGGATTCAGCACTGTTTTGAATCTCTGCGATGATACTATCAATGTTTTGAGTTACTCTGTACTGATTTCATCGATTTTTCGCATCTTTCTGTACTGATTTTGTCCATGTTTTGGACCCTTCTGTCATTTTATGTTACAAGAAATGGTAAGAAAGTATCCCTCTCAGTCTGCAATTAACTATATTCCCTCACAATCTGCCTCTATCAAGCATCATTGTACCTAAACCGAATGACTATACAAGACCGCAGAGGAAAAAGGTGCGCTTTTGAAGCTTAGTTTGTACACAATGAAGCTTTCGTGGTAAATTCACAACAACAAAAAGAACTGAGTATACCACTTTTTCAACGCATCAAGTTTTGTAGACTTCTTCATCCTGATTAGAAGTAGCAGAGACTTCTCCTCCTCATTAAAAATCCCCAGTGCTGATTAATAGTCCTTTGGGCTGCATACTTATGCTTGTATGTCCTTTTGTATTGAGATATCGGCAACTTATGGTGCTGAGGCAATTCGTTTTCTTATATAAACTCATGAAATTGGAAGCTCACGATCCATTGGGACACTCAACACATTTTCCCCTAATATTTTGAAAAGATATAACAACCAATTCAAAACGTCAAGGCGTCTTAAAAGTGATATTTTATCAATTGCTACAATCTAGAACGAAAAAATTAACGAACTAGAAAAAATACATTATAAGACGACTGCTTGCTTTTAAAGTGCGACCAGGAACAAATATTTGAAAATAGAATCACACATATATTCACTTATTTTATTTTCACTCCATTAAATTCCAGTACTTACAACTCAATCAAAAGACAAAAAAACAGTCGCTTACACGTATTCCCAATTGGTTTACTACTTTAATAAAAATGATTTCAGCTCGCTTTGCTCAAGCATTGTTGCTTGCAATCTCTGTGGCCGATTTGCCAGTACATGCAGCATTGATACCAGCAGTAACAGAGATACCAGCTGCCAGTGATAACAATGTGAAGGATTTTGTACCAACAAACGTTGCACCAAGTAAACAAAAGAGATTCATTGGATGGGGACATGGTGGTGGTAACTGGGGTCATCATGATGATTGGAACCATGGCGGTAACTGGGGTCATCACGATGATTGGAACCATGGTGGTAACTGGGGGCCTCCAAATCACGGCGACTGGGGCCACCATGACTGGGATCATCACGATTGGGACCATCATGATTGTGACCATGGTGACTGGTGGCCCCATCACGATGACTGTGACCATCATGACTGGTGGCCTCATCATGACTGTGACCATCACGACTGGTGGCCTCATCACGATGACTGTGACCATCATGACTGGTGGCCTCATCATGACTGTGACCATCACGACTGGTGGCCTCATCACGATGACTGTGACCATCACGACTGGTGGCCTGATCATGATTGCGACCATCATGACTGGCACCATGACGATTGTGACCATCATCACCATGGTGGTGGTGGTGACTGCCCTCATCCTCATCATCAAGGAACGAATATTGTTGAGACAAAATACACTAAATGGACTGGCACCTTTACTTTCACATACAAGACAGCATATTTCGACTATGAGGGATTCGACTGTATTTTTACTCATTTAACAATTTACTATGTTGAGACTCCAGGCTGCACATCATCAAGTATGTCTAAGACATCTTCCTCCTCCTCGAGTAAGTCGTCGTCGTCATCTTCATCATCAAGCAAATCATCATCTACTTCCTCGAGTAAGTCATCATCATCGTCGTCGTCGTCTTCAAGTAAGTCGTCGTCTTCCTCGTCTTCAAGTAAGTCATCATCGTCGTCTTCGAGCAAGCCATCGTCGTCTTCCTCGTCTTCTTCGAGCAAGCCATCGTCGTCTTCCTCGTCTTCTTCGAGCAAGCCATCGTCGTCTTCCTCGTCTTCTTCGAGCAAGTCTTCGTCGTCATCCTCTTCTAGTAAGTCATCGTCGTCATCCTCTTCGTCGATTGTTTCATCATCGTCTTCTAGTAAGTCATCGTCGTCATCCTCTTCGTCGATTGTTTCATCATCGTCTTCTAGTAAGTCATCGTCGTCATCGTCGTCTTCGGCATCATTCTCACCTTCGATAACAACCTTCTCATCATCGTCGTCGTCGTCTTCATCTTCTATCGTTTATCCAACTACCTCTACTACAACCACGGAGTTCATATCATGGACAAATTTCTGGACCGCAACGTTTACTTCCACATCGACAACTTTCGGTGCTGACTCGACATACACAGTGGAGACTTATTACATTGTGGATACCCCTACAGAGATTTTGCCAGTGTCGATTCTAACACAATGGAATGAGTGGACTGGTACTTACGATACTACTTGGAGCACCAACTATGCTACTTTCCCTGGTACTGATGGAATAAGAACCGGTGTCATCATCTACTATATAGAGACTCCACAAGGTATGATTCTTCCAACCAACACACTTCCATTACACCACTTGATCTATACAGATGGTATTGTTAGGATGCTTTGAGAACCCTGCTTTGAGATTAATTTTTTATCGTTTATAGTTTAGTGATATCTTTGTACTTAGTTTAATACCCCGAACTGAACTTACCCCTGAATAGCCTCACCGGAAGCGAAAGCTCGGACTTTCAGAAAAACATAAAAAATCAAAAAAATCGAACAAAACAAGAAAAACAAAAAAGCAGAAAAAATCTCGGAGCAGTCGTGAAAATCGAGGTGTCTGGGTGTCTGGGTGGATGTCTGGGTGGATGTCTGGGTGGATGTCTGGGTGGATGTCTGGGTGGATGTCTGGGTGGATGTCTGGGTGGATGTCTGGGTGGATGTCTGGGTGGATGTCTGGGTGGATGTCTGGGTGTCTGGGTGGATGTCTGGGTGTCTGGGTGTCTGGGTGGATGTCTGGGTGGATGTCTGGGTGGATGTCTGGGTGGATGTCTGGGTGGATGTCTGGGTG